>JBBPBO010000004.1:633651-731673 GCA_037974295.1 Cicer cuneatum | reverse complement strand
TTTTTTTTTTAAATTTGAAAAAAAAAACTACCAGAAAACTTGCCATGAAGTTTTCTGGTAACTACCGGAAAATTTCATGGCAAGTTTTACTGTAGTGTTAAATGTAGCGTCTTTTTTAGAAAACTTTCTCTCAAGTTTTCTGATAACTACCGGAAAACTTGCCAAAAACTTTTCCAGTAGTGTTAAATATTGCGTCTTTTCCGAAGAACTTTTTTCAAGTTTTCTGATAGAAGTTAAAAAAAAATTTAATTTGATAAAATAGTAAAAAAAATGAAAAATAATTTTGGCATTTTAAAAAATTTGTGGGGTATAGATATAATTGTAGGAGTATGGGTAAAACTTTCTTTTGTTTTTAACTTTCTGCTTCCATTATTGGGCTCCGTGGGCCTTTAGATGGTAAAGACCCACTTTGTTCAAGCAAGCAGGTTCATTTATTCACGGTTTTTTTATTGACCAAAAATATTTCAAAAATATCCATACTTGTATATGTCAAATTAATTTTCTTACACCCACATAGTTATATGGTCTTAGAAAATATATAATATGGACCAATAGCAACATTCTAATTTTGTGAATAAACACATAGGGAACTACTAGTATATCACTGACTTGAGAGCCGCGGTTCATATTTTGAAGAGTTGGAAAATCAAAGCAATATTTTAGAGCTAAAAAAAACTACGAACACTGTGTAAATCTCTTATTAGTAATTATTGTGTTTGGTTCCGCGTAATTGATTTTAATAAAATTGATTTGAGAGAATTGATTTTGGTTAACAGTGAATTGAACTTAAATTAATTTAAATTTAAATGCAAACTCACGTTAAAGTAATTTTTATTGATTCATATCG
Source organism: Cicer cuneatum (assembly GCA_037974295.1). Taxonomy (NCBI): domain Eukaryota; kingdom Viridiplantae; phylum Streptophyta; class Magnoliopsida; order Fabales; family Fabaceae; genus Cicer; species Cicer cuneatum. Next base: position 730,826 of record JBBPBO010000004.1, on the reverse strand, counting down.
TTTTGATAATTTGAATCAAAATTGTTTTTGAATTTATAGTTACTAAAATTGAAACCAACATCCAAACATCTTTCTAAGCTATGGATATTATGGTGAACTATGTAAACACGGTAATATTGTAAGAAATCATTCATAGACAATAAAAGGTGGCTTTTAACTTCTTTTATTTAAATTACTTGAAAATGGTCCTTCAATTTATCAACTTTTTTTTTTTTTTTTGCATATGAGAATCTAAGATGTTATATACGGTTATTGATTTTGAATCGGTAATTTGCTATCTCAATTGTTCATTGGAAAGAGAAGCGTTGTTCAGCTTTAATTAATGTGCAATATAACAAGAATCCAAAGAGAAAGATGTTATAAAATATGGGACTAAAAATTTAATTTTATATCAATTTTAAATAAAATAAAAATATTAAAAATACATTTAAATCTGATATACCGTAGTGCAATTTCTTTCATTCGTTGTGCTACATCACTAAACACTTATCTTCTCTTTCTCATAATTAAATAATGTTGAAATAAATCTAATTCACCCACTATCACACTTAGAAAATTAACTTTTTTAATCATAACAATACAAAAATTATTCTTCCTTTTGTATATTTTGTCATTTTGCTAGATTTTCTTTTTATAAAGATTTAGATTTGTTGTAGTCATGACAGCACAAAATTATTTTGTAGATTCTCCATAATTATCATCGTGTTATATTATACTCTCTCTTTCCATAATAACTGTTGGAAATGAAGTTGAAACTTAAATACTAAATGTTTGAAATTTAGAGTTATTGTTGTGTGAATTAAAAAGGATACCCAATTTTGTGAACGAAAAGAACGCACTCAAACTCACCATCACACACGTGCGTATTTGGCCGGTTAGACTTGGGTTGTGTGGTGTATTATTTTTTAGAACCGAAAATTTTAATATTTATTTTTTAATGTGTGCGTTTTTCTCTCCTTCCGAAAATTTTTTTGACACTTTTTTATGTGAGTTGACCGAGTCCTCCTTTCGGTTCCACTTCTCCTCGTTAATTTTCACGTGACCGAATCTTCCTCCACCTTCCTCCGATTAGTTTTTTGTGGAATGCTTCGTCTTTCAGGTCAAAAATTGCTCTCGTAGAATTTGCTCAAATCAGGTGAAGAATTCACAAAGGATTCCACTTAGTTTACAAATCACACAAAAACTCATAAATAAATATGAGTTTTCTGTCTTCTCCCTTTTCTGCTTCGTCCCAAATTTTCTTTCTGTCCATTTACCAAAAAAAATTGTCTTTTCATATTTTCAAGTGGTCATAGTACTATATTATGAGTGACCTTAACGGTCATATTTAGATGGTGTAATTCTAGAATGATTTTCTACGGTAGAGTAAACCGATACGGTGTAACTGGACTGTCTTATCTTAAGGACATCGTGGTTGATAGTTTATCTTACATAATTTTGGGCAGTGCCGCGAAACGTCTTAAAGAGAGCATCATAGTTAGCGACTCAACCTAGTAATTTCTTTGATGGTTGAAATTATTTTACAAAATAGTTTTTCGAAACTCAAAAATAACAATAAGTGATCTATGTGCAAAATAATTTGTCCTAAAACAATTTGAATAAACCACCAAATTGGCCTATGACTGAGTGAGGCACTATAAAAAACATCTTTGCACTGTCAGTATTTAAAAATAGTCTAGTACACTATTAAACGTTACTCAGTTAAGTTCATCTATCAACACCTGTTTGATAATGCCATTAACGGGGCTGACATAGTCAGTTAAGTGATCAAGTTGGTCATTGACTTTGAGAGTCATTCTCAAAAACAAATTTTGACTCTATTAATATTTCAAAATAGTCTATTACTCTATCAAATGTTACTCAATTAAGTCCCTTCCTCAACAATATTTTTTACAGTAAACCATTATTTTAGTCCCTGAAAACATAAGACGATGTCACTTGGGTCCCTGACTCAGCTAAAAACACAAATTAATCCTCAAATCATCATAATGTCATTCAATTTAGTCCCTGACATTATAACCATCATGAATTATTTTGACAATAAATTGTTGCCTTAAGTACTCACCACCATGATATGATCGTAGAGATTTAATATTCTTGCCATGATGATTTTCCATTTCATTCTTAAACTTTTTATACTTTTCAAAAGTTTCTTATTTGTGCTTCATTTAATACACAAAACCATATCGACTAAAGTCATAAGTGAATATGACGAAGTAAGGAAAACCGCCTCTAGCAGGTTTGTTTAGTGGGCCACATACGTCAGTATGTATTAATCCCAAAAGATCACTACCTCTTTCACTATGACCAGTAAATGGGGTTTTAGTCATCTTTCCATGTAAGAAAGATTCACACACTTCAAATGATTTATAATCAAATGAATTCGAGTATCCTTCTTTACAAAGCTTAAATCCAAGTATCCTTCTTTATGGAGCTTGGATAGGGGTTTCTTGACTATATAGCCTAAACGACAAAGTTGAAGGTATGTAGGGTTCAAATAATTTAATTTAACCCTTTTCACATTTATTTTATAAATGAGCACATCTAAATCTAGAACATAAAGTTCATTACATATATACAGACTTGCATAAAACACATCATCTAAATAAATCAAACAACTTTTATTCTTAATAATAATATTAAAACATTTCTTATCCAAACAAGAAATAGAAATGAAGTTTTTGCAAATAGCTTGAACAAAATAACAATTATAAAGTTCTAAAATAAGCTCCAAACCTAAAGTCAAAACATAAGTACCTACAGCTAATGCAACAACTTTTGCTCCATTTCCAACTTGTAGGTCGACTTCACCTTTAGCCAATGTCCTACTATTTCTTAGTTTATGCACATTAGTACAAATGTGAAAACCACATTCAGTATCCAATATCCAAGATACAAAAATAGACAAATTAACTTCTACAACATAAATACTTGAGGTGGAAATCTCACTTCCTCTTTTCTTTAACTCTTCTAGATGTTTTGGACAGTTCCTCTTCCAGTGATGATTTTGACCATAATGGAAACAAGTACCTTCGTTTGCAATCCTGTCTACTAGTTTTAAGTTATAAGTACTTGGCTTTCGCCTTGCCATTGTCTTTTTCTTGCCTAAACATGAGTCTAAGAAGTTTTCCTTTACCATTGCCTTACCAGTTTGTACCATCATTATGGCATTACCCTTTCCTTTGTTCATGTTTTACTGAACAGTTCTCAACATTCTAGGAAGCTTTGGCAATGTTTTAGCCATATCATTCATACAATAATGCATGAAGAACTCGCTAAAACTATCCGACAATGATTGCAGGATCACATCCATTGCTAGTTCTAGGCCCAAAGGAAATAACAACCTCTCTAGGTTCTCAATCACCCAATCATCTAAAGTACATGAGGCTCAACTGAACTTTCTTCTGTCAGCATGCACTAGGAAATAGCTCTTGACACTTCAAACTTTTGTTGTCTAGCTCACACTTGAAAAAGAATTTTAAGGTGTTCAATCATTATCAAGTGCTACTAGGGTTGAGTTCATGGTTGCAAGCATAATGCATGAAGCATCTAAGGCATCATATTGATGTTTCTTATAATCATCTTGTTCGACCCTAGTAGCAATTGCAGCGAATTGCTAAGGCATAGGCCTTTCGAGCACATACAACTTCATCTCATGTTTCAAAACAATCAAGAGATATATTTTAAAACAACTTTAAAATCATTCTAAAGAGCGAAAATTACCTATTTTCATGGATCGCACACGCACAATAGTTCGCACGAGATTTATGTGTTTACCTCTTGAAGGATCGACGAGGACAAATTACCAACACCGTGATATGGTAGTGTCTCTACTCAATCCATGTGAATAGTTGTCTCAGAATGCGTCGCTGCTAGCTGATGGTTACAGTCAGAATAATTCTAAAGTTAGGTTAAGAGAAGACACAATATATATATATAGCCTTTTACTAGCTTACTGTCATAGTGGAACTTGTATGCTACAAGTTCAATTTATTTTATTTAATTAGACAATTCTATAATTTAAATTTTTACTTTTCAACTTTACTGTTCTATCATTTACTAATCATATAAATATTAAAATAATATTAAATATTAAATATTATAAACAATTAAGTCAAATCTTGCAATGTATCATTGCTATCCAATTAATAAAAAAACGGTGATATAATTTTAACCTTACCGTGACAACTATTTATTGTGCAGTAATTGTCCTTCATTCAAATGTCTTAACTAAATACAAGACATAAAAAGTGTCATACTTTTTATGTCCAATAATTTGTTTTTTGATTTCCAATTATACGTGCAATCATAAATATACCTAATATCTTATATTTCTCAATTTTAAAACCAATTATAGATATTTATGTGATTTAATTTCGGAGAAAACTACTTATTTTATGCGATCCTAGTTGTGACGTTTTTAGAAAGTCTCAATAGTCAAAAGATTAATTTAATAATTTACTTTATAAAAAAATCAAAAAAAAAAATGCAACTGTGCCAACTTTGGACCATATATATAATATATAGCCTTTCGAGCACAAACAATTCCATAGCCTTTCGAGCACATACAACTCCATCTCGTGTTTCAAAACAATCAAGAGATATATTTTAAAATAATTTTAAAATCATTCTAAAGAGCGAAAATTACTTATTGTCATCCATCGCACATACACTATATTTCACACGAGGTTTATGTGTTTATCTCTTGAAGGATCGACGAAGACAAATTACCAACACCACGATATGGTAGTGTCTCTACTCAATCTATGTGAATGGTTGCTTCGGAATGCGTCGCTGCTAACTGATAGTTACGGTAAGAATAATTCTAAGGTTAAGTTAATATAAGACAAATATATTTATATATATATATATATAGCCTTTCGAGCACATACAACTCCATCTCGTGTTTCAAAATAATCAAGAGATATATTTTAAAATAATTTTAAAATCATTCTAAAGAGCGAAAATTACTTATTGTCATCGATCGCAGACAATCGCAGATACACTATATTTCACACGAAGTTTATATATTTATCTCTTGAAAGATCGACGAGGACAAATTACCAACACCACGATATGGTAGTGTCTCTACTCAATCTTTGTGAATGGTTGCTTTGGAATGCGTCGCTGCTAGCTGATAGTTACAGAAGAATAATCCTAAGGTTAAGTTAATATAAGACAAATATATATATATATCCTTTTTAGCTTACTATTACAGTGGAACTTATATATCCTTTTTAGCTTACTATCATAGTGGAACTTGTACGCTACAAGTTCAATTTATTTTATTTAACTAAACAATTTTTTAATTTAAATTTTTACTTTTCGTTTTAAGTGTTCTATCATTTGCCAATCATATAAAATATTAAAATAATATAAAATATTAAATATTATAAACAATGAGGTCAAATCTAGCAATGTATCATTGCTATCCAATTAATGAAAAAATCGGTATAATGATTTTAACTTTACCGTAACAACTATTTATTGTGTAGTAATTATCCTTCATCCAAATGTCTTAATTGAATATAAGACATAAAAAGTGTTATCCTTATTATGTCCAATAATTTGTTCGTCGATTTTCGATTATACGTGCAACCACTAATATACCTAATATTTTATATTGCTCAATTTTAAAACCAATATATATATATATAATTTGAATTCAAAACTAGTTTTAATACCATCCTAATTGTGGATGTTTTTAGAATGTCGCAATAGTCAAAGATTAATTTATTTTATAAAATAATATGCGATTGTGCCAGTTGTGGACTTATAATATAAGTCTTTTGGCATATACTTATTGTGGAAGAGGCCGATAGTAAAAGGTTAGAAAAAGAGGGTCCAATTGAGAAAAATACCAAAAGTGAATATTAATATTTGGTTTGTATTGAATCGTTCAGGAGTGCAACGGTACCAATCACAAAATCTCCGGTTCACTGGCATAATCGGTTGGATACACTTTCTAGACCGATATAGCTTCAGCTCCTAGTCGGACTAATAATCAGACTAAACTATACATTAAAAAAAATCAATAATTAATATTACTTTTATTAAATTTTAGTTAATAAAAGAGAGTAGATTAAAAAGTATATTGTATTGTTAGCATATAATGGTAATCTTTTTGCTTCAATATATATTGATTAATAAATTCCGTCAAAAAATAAATTTCATCAAACCAGTAGAAAAACCAAATCTTGACAGGCAAAAATTAATTGGAAGCGGTGCACTATGTATACGTAAAGGTAATACAGGAATAATAGAAGTATATGCCATGAGCCACTAACGTTTGAGAATCAATTGGACATTGCTCCAATTCCAAATTTCACTTGGAATCAAAAATTGCTTCACCTTTTAGCATTCAAACAACATGTGGAAAGAGACATTATACTCAAATGTAAATCCAAACGAGCACTATGTAAGATTGGAGGTACTATTGAAGAATCAAATATGTTTCCCACTTGGCACGACCTACTAGAGAATCTAGCCTTCAAACAAAAGCAATAAGACAAGAAGTAAAAGCTATAAATAATTCTAAAAGCTGTAAAAATTTGAAACTCTAATGTTTGATTATTTATTTCCTTGACAACGGTTCTAACAACATTTGTTAACATGAGATTTATTTAAAATATTCAAGTAAAGCTACTAAAGGAACTTCTAATAAATAGGAGAATTATTCACGAACACCTAACAACAAAAACTACAAATATAATAAAATAAAGTATAATATCCTCTTTAATATTATTTAACTTGAATTTGAACTCAATTGTATGAGTTAATTGAAATAGTATTTACTTTTCTTTTTAAGAATAAAAAAAATAAAGTACAGTGTCGCGATGGTTACCAAGGTGTTCACACAACAATATTCCCTTCCAAATATCTGACACGTGTCACTGCTGACAAGTGGCGTAAAGCATGAACTCAGAATCAGTCACAAGCCGCGCCATCGTTTCAGGCGTCAAAGCCACTTCTAAGTCGATACTACCGCCTCCTTTCCTCCCAGGATAGACCGATATCTTGCCGTCAAACTTGTTAGCTCCACCGCTCCTCACCGCCAACGGCCTCCCCCATCCAAAATTATTATCATACATAGGGAATCTATGCGAACTACCCATCAGCAACAACGCACCATCGTGGCTCCCCAGCTTGAAACACTTTGGCTCACGCTCCCAATTCTCTACGACACGCCTCACCACACCGCTATCGTACTCCCTCACACTTTTATTCAGCTGCTCAGCACACCACGTAATATCATTATTCGACACTTCATAAACTTTTGCACACGTGGCAATGCTCTGAATCGCGTTCCCGAAGTAGTACTCACCTAACTTGGGCTCCAAACGGTTACGAATATTCACAGCCATTCTAAACGTCGTCGTTTCAGAACCATCAAGTTTTCTAGCGCGTGTTACACATTGCCACATCATCGCGCATAGCGACTGAAACGACGAAACCTCTGCCATTTCGCTTCCGTTTCTCGTAACTGTTTTCAGTTGAGCGTCGTCGCTCAGTTTTGATATTAACTCTGCCACGTCAGCATTCTCTGGCGGAGTACGGTGGTTTGCTCTCGTTTTCAGCTTCTGAATTGCTTCGCGAGAGAAACTAAAAATCCTCTCTCGCAAAGGCTCATCAGGGTTGAACGCCAACTCGATGCCACCGTCCGGTAACTGGACAGCAACCTTAGAGTTCAGAATTGATTCCCGGCGGAAGTCCGGGATTCTCGAAAGTGGCGTGACTCCACGGGAAATATCAGCGAAGGTATTGAAGAAGTTCCAAAGAGTGGAACCATCGGTGACAGCGTGGCATAAAGCGATGCCGATGAATACTCCATCGGCAAGGTAAGTGACCTGAACGGCTAAGATAGGTGAGAAATGAGCATCGTAGTTAAGTTTACGGTGGAATGAGAAGAATTGTTTGAAAGCTTGATGGATATCAGGTGGTGACAAAAGGTCGGTGATAGAGAAATCAGTGGCGGTGGCGTGAATGAAATCAACACCAGCGTCATTGCATGTGATGTAAATGTAACCGTTTGAGTCGGTTATGAAACGGCCAGCGAGTGGTGGGAAGATAGAGAGTGTTTTAGAGAGAGAAGTAATAAGATGGGGAATGAGTGTTTGAGAAGGGAGAGATGGTGTTGTGAATAGAACACCTTTTTGGATGTAATGGCAACAGAGCATGTTTAGGTCTGAGATTGAGAGTTTGAGATCTTCAAGAGTTGATTTTTGGTCAGGGAAAACGGTGCATTTTGAAAGTATGGTAACTGTACTAGAAGCATTGTTTTCCATTTTGGTTTTTATGTAATGTAAGAAATTAATATAACTTAGAACTAGAAATATATGAAATGGTTGGTTGGGTGTGTTCTGTTTTTATAGGCAACTTTGAGGTGTGTTGGTTCATGCACCAAATAATTGATATAGGTGGTTGGTGACTTGATTTAGTTTCCGTTTCTTTGTTGCTGTGGTGTTCATATATTTTTTGGTAACATCAGTTAATGGACTTATTAAGTGAGTGAATTAGAGAATTGGATCCCTACATTTTAACTTCTACTCTATATTTTATCTTTTTTTCTTTCAAAAATACAAAAAGTTATAAATAAAATTATTCTGCTTTTTTTTTTACCTCACATTTATGTATTTTTACATATCAAAAAAAAATTTAAAAAAAAAATTTTTATGCAAATTTTTTTCTTAATTGTTTTTATATAGCGGAAATGTAGTTTTGGACATTTTTTATATGCAAAATTTTCTTAATTGATTTCCCAATTTTTTTTATATAGGAAATTTTGACGCTCAAAATTTTTAGTAGTAAAACTTTTTCTCAATGTTTTGTATATTTTTGAAATTTCTAGCATGAGAAAAATATTTTATATATTAAAATTTCGAAAAAATATTTCTCAATGTTTTTTACATATCGAAAAATGTTTTTGAAATTTTTTATATGTAAAATTCTTTTAAGGTAAAAATGAATTTTTTTTAAATTATAGAGGTAGGATTATGATATCTAATTTCAGTGAAATATTGCTAAAAGAATAAGATTCTTTGCTATTTGGATCAACATATACTGGGAATAGTTTTTAAGATTTTGGTACAATTAAATGTTATATCTTGTTCTTTATCTCTTTTTTTACGATGAATGAATAGGTTGAACCAGTCCACCGAGCACATACAGGGAAAGGAATGATTAAATTGCATTAATTATTGATTTAGGATTTGCCTCCTCTTATCGATTGTTAAAATGATATTATTCACTTTAAATTTTAAAGTGAATTGTTTGCTTAGTTTAAAAGAATTAGTTTCATTGATTTAATTATTGTATTAAAATAAATGAATATTATTAAATATTATATTTTTGTTTTTTTACGAGAAAAAATTCAAAATATACTCGTTAAGAAACAATAATGTTTATTGTTACTAACATCACTTTTTAATCTTTCAATTATATTTAATATTATCATCATATTTAATTTTCGTCTACTTTACACACTTTCGAATCAAATCTCAGATCCACTAGATTCATACGTTATACTATTGTTCATTAAGAAAATCAAAAATAGAAATATTCTATTAATAAAAACTACTGTATTTTCAAGTTTAAAAAAATTATTAAAATTTTCTTTTTCTAATACAAAAGTCCTTTTTTTTTTTTATTTCTTAGATCATCTACAACGAGAGGTGTTTTTTTTTATAAATATCATGTCAAATATGCACTTTAATTGCGGACTCAAATATATGGGTGTTTATAGAGAAAAAGTGATTAAGGAAAATACTCTCTATTTACTTTTTCATAGATACTACTTAATAAATTATATTAAAATAAATTAATATCGTTGAATATTATTAAAATGTAATAATATGAAATTATTGATTAAAGTCAATTAAATATTTTTTGAAGTGTTAGATTAGAGCGAATGATATTTATTAAATATTATGATTAAAAATAGTACACATAAAAGTCATTCAATTGTCCAAAGTGAGAGCTTCAATGTCCATGTTGAGCATCTATAGTGGACAATAATACTACTCTTATTTTGGTGCTAAGTAGATCCCTCACTTATACATCTCTCAATTATGATTTTTTAAAATACTTAAAAAGAGCACTCAATTCCTCCCTCAACCTTTCAAAAATATTAATAAATAAATATCACTAATAACTCTCAAGGTAACTCTTCATTGTTACATTTTAATAACATATTTATTTTAATATAATTTATTAAATAAAAACTAGAAAAAGTGGTGAAAGAGACCATATTTATATAACTATTCTTCCTTAATAATTACCTACATTTTTTCGTCTTTAATGAAGATGCTTTTTATGACATTTATTAGCAAGATCTTGTATAAATTTCAAAACAGATGTGTTTTCGTTTCCCACATTGCAGAATTTAAAACCAACAAATTGCTAATTAAAAAAATCATGTTAACAACTAATAAAAATAGAGAAAATGAGCAAAAGTAAGTTCTTCTCACATTCAACACATAAAACTATCTTCGTAAAAAAAGTTAGTACTTCCTTCTATTTAAAGATAAAAAGAAGACAAAATAAGTGCTTTTTAGTTCCTACAAAAAACAATAATGAAACTTCCAAAAATAAGTTTATATATATTTACTTATTTATATTATTTTTGTAACACTTAAATTCTTTAAATTTTTTAGTCTTTTAAATTATATTTTATTTGCATCATTATTATTTTAGTTGTAGTCAAAGACAAATCCAAAAAATCAATAGACCGAGGGTCAATTTTATTTTTAATTACTAAATAATTATCAAAATTGCATAATTTAAAAGTTGAATTGATAAAGGAAAATCTTCTATTATTAATATCCAAAAGAATATTTACAAAGTAAAATAGCAACAAACCAAATATCCAAACAAAACATCAACGATTATATTTTAATTTTAATATTAACAAAAATAAAACCAACCGTTTGTAGCATTACTTTTGTAACAGTTACTATAAAGTCCAATATTACTTTACTACTCCAATTATAATTACCATTTATTTGTATCATTTGAAAATTAAATAAAATAAAATAACCATATAAAAATGATACGTGACTTTCACTTTTTTATTTGTAGAAAGTAATTAATTTAGACTAAAACAAAGAAATTAGTGCAACATATTTAGACCATCTTTTCAGTCCATCCATTCCATTATAGGACCGCTTTATTTGCTTAGTTACAGTCTTACAACATATTTGGTCTAGATTTTCTTGAGATGAAAAGTTGAAAATATTAATACATAATAACTTGGTTTAATATTTGGGTTGTTTTTTACTCTTAATATTTATAATAGGTGATTGAGAGGGAGGGGCGAGGGCCCATGCTACCCTTTCTTGGATCTGTCTCTGCATGTAGTCTTTTCAATTTAACCATTTTTTCCAAATACCGTTAAGATTTCAATTCAAACAACGCGATAAAATTATTGCGTAAGCTATAAAATTACTGCGTAAGCTATTTTATAATTTGATGAATGTTTTCTAAACGAATATCTGAGTCTAACCTACGATTAATTTTTTAAATTTGAATTTGACCTACAACTTATCAAATATTTTTTTTTGTCTGACTTAATTTTTTTTTAAAAGTCTGTCATGACTTAAAAGCCTATTTTACATTAAAGTATTTAAATAATACATTTTATATTTTTTTAAAATAGATTAAATTAGACCTTTATATATAAAAAGAAATTTAACAAAATAATAAACATAAAAAAAACTAATAAAATTATATTTTTTTATCCAATAAATACAAACAATCGATATATTATCATTAATAAGTTTTGATTAAAAAAGTTATCTTTCAATAAGCTATAACATAATTTATTGACCTAGTGTTTCGTCAAAAAGGTTCATGGGTCTTGCCAAAGATTGTCTTTTTCGAGGAACACAAATACTAAATTAAATGATCATTTTTTAAAAAACATATTGTGATAATCAGAAAATGTTTTGGGAAATGCAAGTGCTTTTCACAGAACTAAAGAGTTAACTTAAATCCAATTAGAAATTCTTTAGAATGATAGGTCCAAACACAAATAAAATAAGTAACTAGAAACGATTTCGCCCATTTTCTTTTTAAATATAACAAATTACAAGACAAGTGAAGGCTACACTGCAAAGTCTGCAACCTTGGAAGAGATGAAGAAGACACCTATCCATTTCCATGCACAAAATACAAAAAATAAAAATAAAAAATGAAAAGGCAAAGGTTAAGTATAAAATGCTGATACTCCAATTTTCTGAAAAATATGACAAGAAAACCTCTACCAGGAAAAAATTTCCTTCGCTCCTAGACAATCAGAATTACAAAATCTGAGCAGCCGTGTTCAATTTTTCAGCCAAGCTAAGCTGAGTTCTTGTGATGCTAGATAAATATAGCATGAGCAAGTGATCCTGAAACCGATGAAACACCCATCAGCCAAACAAACCTAAGAAAGGTAAGCTGAGAAGAGGTTATCATAAACAAATAAGAAACAAGAATATATTTGATAATTGGTCATAACATTTGTTGTAAACATTTACGTTCCAACGTTGTAGAATACCGCAACACAAACATAATCTCACCTGCAAGCTGTCATTCACAAGCTTATCAAAATCTGATGGAGGCAATTTGGGAAGGGAACCTACTGCATCTGATATAAATTTCCCAATTTTGTTGTCTGGTGCAACACGCCCTTCCTGAGATAAAAATTAATCAATGGCAAAGCAATCCCAGACTATAAAGTGAGTAATAAAAGAAGGCAATGTTGTCATACCACAACATCATCAACATATTTGTAGATGTCATCAATCAAAGCTAGCAGATGTTCCATTGATGCTTCCATGCCTTCTAAATCAGAGGGAATTTTATCAACGGTGGTTGCCTTTAGGGTATCAACTGCCATTACATGAATACACAAGAAATCAACTTCAATTATTAAAAATAAATAATGTTTGGTTCTATTTTAATAATTATTTTCATAAAAGAAAATATGCAAACAACAAATAAAAAATCAATAGTGACAACCATTGCACAGTTGAGAAATGAGAGTGATGTCAAATGATCAGCTGAGACAAACAAGTCTACATACGCTACGGTGTAACTTGCTCAATTAGAGCTTTGTGATTGGAAAACAAAGCAGTGTCCCTGATGTGTCAGTGTAAATAGAACAGTTTTCTCTAGAATTGTTTTCTCAATGAAAGTCAACAACTCTGGCTCAACTGCTCAAATAAAAAATTTAAATGTTCACTTGTTGTATCAAGATCAATTTCATTACATAATTAAAAGCTAGAAGAATTTCAAAGTAATTTATGTCAGGCAAGATTATCGTTAAAATATACAATCTAGAGAAATACAAGTTATTAAGAGGAAATTCAAAACAATACTCTCTTCATATGCATCCACAAAAGTATGCACACAAACATCAGCAAATATATGAAGTTACAATGATAAATAAAAAAGATTGATGGAGAGAAAAGAATAAGGAGTAAAAACAGAAAGAAAGAGGATAATTATAAAGAAAGTCCAATCAATGCTTACATCCAACTCGCTCGGCTTCAACCATACGAAGGTCCAATGGAATTTCTTGAAACTGTGCCGCAATTTGCCTGTCTCCAAGAGATAAATTGTTTGACACATATGCTTTTATGGTACCCCCTCCATTGGTGAATCCTGTATCAACAGTCAAATGTATGGGATTGGGTACTTCTCGAGAATAAAATTCATGGATCAATGCACTACCACCAGTTACTCCAAGTCCAGTTGAATACCTGCATAAATAGACAAAGTTTACACCAGACATGGGATGAGTCATCCCCCAAAGACCACCAAAGAGGCAACTTAGCATAACATAGCTCTCCAGTTTATTTACATATTAACTAGTAAAGATCCCTAAAGAAACTATATACCAGGATGCAATAAAACCAATTCCTTCTTACAAAAAATTACAGGTAAAACAAATATTCAGAGAAAAGCATTGTAGTCGTTCCACACGAACACAATACTCACACTTCCAGATTCCAAAGTGAACATTGTTAATCTTGGCAATAAGGATTTTGAAGTTTTTTTATACACTTCACTGAGAATACTGTTATGCATCTCTTGTGTGACAACATTGACAACTATGGAATTTAAAAACAACCGGACTTACCATCCAACAATGACTTCCTTTTGATTCACTTTTTGGTGGGACAGTAACATATTATGGTGGTACTCTATGTCCAAAGCAACCTGGAGAGAAGTTGAAAAAAAATTAGAAAAATTCTTTTCGGAAAATTGAAACCATTGAAAAGGAAAGAATATGAAAGTTCAACAATAGATTAGATTCAAAAGTAAAATTCAATTATACACCTTAAAAGTGCCAATTATACAAGTAAGCAAAATATGTATTCTCCACCTTTTTATTCAAAACTCATTAAACATAAATATTGTCACTGTTGTAAGACTTCTATATATTTCAACAATGTAATTGCTTCATAGAATTGTTAATCTCATCGACAAGAGAAAAATAAACTTTATCAAAATAAAGCCAAGGAAAAAAATTCATGACGGGTAGTTTTTGTATAAAATTAGCATAGGACTCAGAAAGTTGCTTTATGTTCTCAAAGATGAATCTTTTGATGCATCTCAAACAAGAGGTGTCAGAATATAATGAGCACTCTTCATCTTTGCGCTTGTTTAAACGAAATTTAACAAGATGAATAAAAACTTTCGCTAACATCTGGGAAAAAACCATTGATCAAGCCAGAAAGTGCTTTCGCTAACATCTGGGAAACTTTAGGATTCATAAGACTGAGGAAAAATAAGACTGATAATATAAGGAAAAGCTAAGATTCATAAGACTGATAAAAATAAACTGCATCAAAAAAGAGGCAGTGGAAAAAATGTAGGACAGGTAGTTTTTCTATAATATTTAGCATAGGACTCAGAGAGTTGCTTTATGTGCTCAAAGATGAATCATTTGATTCATCTCATATAAGGAGCACTCTTAATCCTAACCCTTGTTCAAACAAAATTTAACAGGATGAACAAAAACTTAACGAATTCTGGAAAACAAATTGTTGATCAAGCCAGAAAGTGGTTGTCACTACATCTGGGAAACTCAAAGATTCATATGACTGAGATAAGTTTATTTCAAAACTAAGGAAAAAAAATGGATTAGCTTATAGCTTATCAAAACTTGAGATGAGTATTTATTTGAAACTAAGAAAAAGTTTCAGTGCTTGTACGAACTAGATGAGAGAGCTACTAAAAGAGTTTAATTTATAATTACAGAAGCTAACATTCAAAAAGAATAACAGTCATATCATGAACAATTTAATTTTTCTTTTCCTATAAGTGGTTGTTCAGAAGTTTTATGCTCTCAATGGTTTTTGTTCTTCTAGCTTCGCCCAGCTTTAGTTTCAAAAAACTAGATAAATGTTTGGATAAATAAACTCAATAGTCATATGTATTGGTTGTTTTTGATAAAGTAGAAGAATTGGTTAGAATTGTAACTTTAACAGAATGGTTTTCAATTATCCTATCTTATTATTTTAATCAATACAACAATGATCCAAACATAGATTTCACCATGATTCTTTTACAAAAATACACACATTGCAGGGTTACAGAAGCATAGTAATGACAACCCTAAAATACAAAAGCTTATATCATCATATTAAAAATCATATCCACAACGAAGAAATTGCTATGCAATATTTTCTGTATCTAAAGCATGGAATATTATAGAACATACATAACTCTAAATACAAAGCCAAATGCTAACAATTAAAATTGAACAGAATAAACTAAATTGGAAAAATTATCATAGATTCAGATGTGGAACTAATAATAATAATGTGGATTGAAGAGAGTGAAAGACCTGATCGACAGACTCGTTGTGAGGGACGGCATAGGAATTACGGATATCGACGGTTCCATCGGGAAGAACGGATCCGAGAAGAGTTCCGATGACGCGCTCAGCTTGATCAGGGCGTCGAACGTAGCAATCACAAATGTTGAAGATAACGAGTGGATGAACCTTCGCGGATAAGCTCTGAGAAGACGAAGAAGATGAAGAGAACTGTAACACTGTCCGATTGGTTGCTGCCATGTTCGGAGGTTGAATTCAACACCTTCACTGCTCAAAATATTCACTGCAACAAACAAGGCGTTCGAAGAAGACAACACAATCACTCTCTCTATCTGATTGTTCGCTAGGGTTTTTCACATGTGGGCTGATCCACGGTTATATTTTTGTTTTTAACTTTCTGTTATTGCTTCCAATATTGGGCCCGTGGGCCTTTTAGATCGTAATGACCCATTGTGCTGAAGCAAGCAGGCTCATTTATTCATTTTATTTTCATACTCCGACCCAAAAAAATAAAATAAGAAAACAACAATACTTTTTTCTTGCTGAGTAAGAAAACAACAATACTTATATATATCAAATTTATTATCATAGGAATAATATAACAGTGACTTTGAGTATATATTTAATCCGGTGTATTGAGATTGTCGTTGCTTTTAGTCTCCAATTTTTATTTGTCAAATTCTTTTGTAAATGCTAAATGAATTTGAAAGTCTTCTTTATATTGGATCAAAACTTCATCTTCTCAACTTAAATTTTTTATTTATCAAAAAAATTGTCAAATTTGTGGTCTCATATTTTTCTAATAGTTGAATTGAGAACAAAGGGAACTATATCACTTACTTGAGAACTCAAGTTCATATTGAAGAGTTGGAAAATCAAAGCAATATTCTAGAGCTCCAAAAACTACAACACCAAGTAAATCTCGGGAAGAATTCAAGGGATAAATGACTAAAATTGTATTTAAGTCTTAATATTTTTATTGTTACTATTTTTTTGTTGACAAAATAGGGGAAAATTCTACATAATGTAATAACGAAAAATTTTATATAAATGATTTTGTTTATTTAAAAGAAGATATTCATGAATGTAACAACTCACTTAATTAAAAGCTATTAAAATAAATATTTTAAATATATTAACATATTAATTTAGAAATAATGTATTTTATTAAAAATGAGAATAGGCAAAAAGAGTAATAAGGGAATTGTCCAAGGGTCAAAATAGAGAAATCTCATTCTTTTCCCCCACTTAAGTCATTCCCAAGAAAAGCCTGGAATAACCATCTGATTCGTTCCTTTTTATTTCCGAAAATTGGGAGAACATCCCCAAACTGTATTGTTCATCATTTTCCTCAAATCCTCCATTTTTCCTTCTTTTTCAAAATCTCCAAAAACATTAGTTCACGTAGCCCCATCAGACTTGCTCTGACCCAATGTATGTAAGGTTTCATCCCTCAACCACCAACAATAAACCAAATCGAGTTGAGGTGAAGTCAAGAACAGGTAGGAAAAGTCAAAGAAATTGGAGTCATAAACAAAAGGTTTAAGAGATTGAGAGTTAAGAGAGTTGATAGCTACCCAAATCTAGGTCAAATCAAATAGGAACTTTCTTAGAAAAACGATGAGTTATGTTACATTAACTTATTTTAATATGAGGGTTCTGGGAATTCACTCACTGAAATTCTTTACTTGTCAAAACTGTTTTGGGGGCATTACAGATTAGAAGAAATATTTTTAAAGCATCCTCCATTTCTTTTTAGAACTCATTGAGATTTATCTCACCCCCTTTATTTTTTATATACATTATCAACTTAAGGTGACTAATGCTAAATCCCATTACTAAAGGATGATCTGCAAGCTCTGTTTTGGACTTAGTGTTTTATTTTTAGTTGATGTAACCTGATTTATTAGAGAACAATTTTATAATTTCAATACTGTTGCTGTAATTTAATTAAATAATTCATTAAATTGAGTTATAAACTATGTTATTTAAATGTAGTTACAAGTGACTTTAATGATGCTTATTATTAATATGTAACACTTGTTTATGTTTTATTGAGATATATGAATTCAATTGTCAAATTCTAAATAATTGATAATAGGTCTTACAATGGGTATCCACTAATATTTGCAGATATATAAATCCCCCACAAAAATCCATTAAATAGATACCTACACAAATATATATAGTACATATATTATTTTTATTCTAACATATAAAATAATATTATATATACCCGTAAATACTTATTATCATCCCTATTAAATGATATGTACTAGACTAGTTTTTCTTAGTGAGAGATACCTATGATGTCATTATATTGTAAATTCACAGTATCCATAAAAAGAATGGAGAACTGCTCAACAAAAATGATTTAGGAGAAGCCTATCATGATGATTGAAAATTTTCAAAATGTTGCCTTCATGATTTTGGGTTAATGCACCGTTACTTTTTATCTATAGATGTCATTTGAAATTTAAAAAGGCTCTCTAACACGTATTTGTTCTTTGTATGGGCACACTTTCTCTAATCAATTCCGAAGTTGTTAACAATAAAAGATGTTTTAACTTCATTTAGTTTTCCCTCAGAAAATAAAAAATAAAAAGAACTTCATTTAGTTGAAATAAGTTAAAAACGATTCTTTAGTTTCTCACCTATTTTTTTTGAATATGATGCTACATTGCTGAATGTTACCATTAATTTTTTTTAAATAAATCTTTTATAAATTGTGGTCATTTGAAAATATTCTTACTATATTTTTATCTCATAATTTTATCTTTTGAATTTCATTTGACAACATTTTTTTATTCAATTTTTTATCTTATTACCTTTTTTATGTGAAAATTATATTTATATTTTGCTTAAAAAAATACATTTATGTGTTAAATGGATCCAAATAATTTACAATAATATTTTTTGTAAAATTGTTAATATCCTAATTTTCATATTAATATTAATGAAAAAAAATTAAACTAATATTTTGAATTGTAATAAAATTCAATATAAATAAAGTGGATTCTACCGATGCTCTTTAGAAATTACAAAAATATTGAGATTCAATAATTTATACTGCACACGAAAAGTCTAAGAATAAGGCAACTCAAACCCTTGTTTTAAGCCTTCCAGAAAATAAATTTTTCATGAAGTCCTTTAGGCCTCTAAACAAAAAGTTTATTTTCTAGTATTATCGAAACAGAAGTGCATCGCGTTTTATTGTGTTTGAGCTCAAAACTTTTTTTTAAGTTTTTGGTAGTATCAATTTCCATAAAATTTGATTTTAAGTTTTTCGGTAGTCGGAAAATTTGAAGAAAATATCTTCTGAAAAAAATGAACTACCGAAAAATTTAAAATCAAGTTTTCTAGAAGTTTTCTGAAAATTTATACTACCGAAAAACTTGAAAAAAAGTTTTTCGGTTGTTACCAGAAACTTGAAAATCAAGTTTTTCGGAAGCTACCGGAAAAATTTGATTTTTAAGTTTTCTCTCCAAGTTTTTCGATAGTGTTAAATGCACGCTTATTTTTCAGAAAATTTTTTTCAAGTTTTCCGATAGAATACTTTTTACTTACCGAAAATTTTATTTATTTAGGTTCTCAAAATTTTTCTAAAATAATTAAAAATAAAAAAGAAAGTGAATTTTAATTTATTAAAATAATTAAAAATAATACAAAATATAATTTACATTTTAAAAAATATGCGGAAATATAAATATAATAAAGGTCAAACTTTCTTTATTTTTTTTGTTTACGTAATATTGTGGTTGTGGAGGCCCGTGACCCCTTTTTCTCACTAAGTAGAGTAAAACTTAGACAACTCTTCTATAAGGCCCCACAAATAATACACACGATTTGCCCGAACACGTGCATTTTTTTCTCACGGTACAATCTATTTTTTTGTCGACAATTACAATCTACAGATCTATTTTTCTTTGCTAGTCTAGTAACATGCACTATATCTATGTAAAATAAAAAAGTACATTATACTTCCTTTCAAAATAAGCTCATTTCACATATTTTTACAATAAAAAAATTAAATAGAAATTTGTTTAACGATAAAAGACATGTATTACATTCAGATATTTTACGTTTGAGTATCGCAAATCATTTTATAAAGAAAAAATAGTAGATTATTTTGTAAGTATTTTTTAAGCTTTAAGGTCTTTTCAACTTGGATTGAGTACCATCTCCATTCATCGTATAAATTTTGCATCAAAAAGACAAAAAAAGCGACAATAAATAAAATTGAGTTATAGATTTTTCTTTACCTTCTTTACTTTTGATGAAGCCATTAATTAATTTATTTTCAAAATTAGTTCGGTGGTAAAAATTCAGTGTTGTAATATAATTTAAATTTTCTTAAGGATAGATATAAAATTCAGTTTGTTAATAAAAACTTTCTCCTTCCCCAATTTGTTTTTTCAAAAGAATTATTTTCAGATGCTCTACTAAGACATTCACCAGGCAGGGTGAAATAAGGTACTCTAGCGAAACAGAGGGCTATTTTTTGAGAAAGACACTATTTTTGTGTTTGATTTTCCATCTTCTCTAATACAAAACATGAATTAAAAAGTTGTCCACAAAGCATATAATTTATGTATCTTTATACATATCTTTGCAAGATTCCAACCAATATTCCTCAAACAATGCAAGCTGTTGATGTTGGCATTATTCGCATATGTTTAGCAATACAGCCAGGACTTGTACATTTGTTGTTTGATTATTCGTGTCTATGTTCCTTTCTTTTTTTGTTATTTTAAAGTACATTTCATGCTAACTCCATTAATTTCAATTGTATTGTATCATATATACAAAATCAATCAATATAATAACAAACTCTACGTGTGATACTTTACATTTCTAATTTTTACACCACTATTATACTTAATTTTTTTAAGTGATTCTTTTAGTGATCATAACTATAAATCCAAATCATCTTGGCACAAACAAAACACATATTATTTAACTTTATTTAATAATAATAATAATAATAATAATAATAATAATATTTATTTTTTCTTCACTACATTTTATCATTTATATATGTGTTTAAATAATTTAGATTTGATTTTGAAGTTTTAGTTCAACTAAATTAACAAATGTCGATATTATTGTGTTAGATTTTTTGTCCTAGATTCAATCATCGAGTTAACTCTAGGGGTATTTACCATTTTTTCTAAAAAAAAAAAAAACAGATTTATATCTATTGTTAAATATAAACCAATATTGAATAAAATAGTTATAACTAACTAGTTTTAGATCTTGTTAGTTAGTTTTTAGTCATGTGTACTCATTTATAATGTGAAGTGTATAAGTATCATCAATGATCAATAAAGTGAGATAACATAATTAACTCAATTCAATTATCTTTCTCTCATTATCACTAAGTGTGCTTGTAACACAAGTGCAAGTGTTGATTCAATCTCTAACATCTTATGACCACACAAAGCTCTTTTGTAGTTTCCCCATAATTATCATTATTTTATATCACATCATTTTTCACTTCTCTCTCTCTTCACTTATTTTCTCTCCTATAAAGTATAGCTTTAAGGCTATGAAGAGAATGGTATCCGTTGATGAAGGCCGAGACAAGTTAGACAATATCACGTAACACATCAACTCAAACAGCTGTAGGACTATATATAGCATTTGGCATATACTTTTTGTGGAAGACGCCAATAGTAAACAGTTAGGAAAAGAGGGTCCATTTGAAAAAAATACCAACAGAGAATATCATTATTATATTTAATAAATTAAGATGACAATTACAACAATACATCACACATGGGCTGGGCCATATTCCAACTTAAAAGTAATGGAAAACTGACCCATCACGCAACGCACACACCACCTAATAATAATCATATCACGTTACACTTGCAACATCATTTACATACAAAAAAGGTAATAGGGGAAATAAAACAAGATAAAGATGAAATAAAACCCACAAAGTTTGCTTGTTTTGGCATCAACGATCACAAACCGTTGGATTAAATTAACTTGATTTGAATGGAATGGCTCTGATCACAACTTGGTGGTAAAGGGCTGCAAGAGCTGCACCAATGAATGGTCCAACCCAGAAAATCCACTGCACATAAAAAATAACATTTCTTTTAGTTTAACATTATTTCATTTAGCTTCAAATAAAATAAATTCCAATTGATAATAATAATAAAAATTGAAAGAAAGAGATATTAGAGTTAAGACATACGTGATCATCCCAGCCAAGGTCTTTGTTGAAGATAATGGCAGCACCAAGACTCCTTGCAGGGTTGATACCAGTTCCAGTAATTGGGATAGTGGCCAAGTGCACCAAAAACACAGCGAACCCAATTGGCAAGGGTGCCAAAATCTAATCATTCATTCATTTCATTAATTAACTTCCATTCAAAAACATTAAATTAAATTGAAATTAGTTTACAAACTCTAAACACAAATATTAACAATTTGATCTCACAGTGAGTATCACTTTAATAAAAAAATTATTTTAAAAGAAATATCATTTACAATTTTCAATATAAATTTTAATTATTATTTTTAACGATTATTATCCAAGTAATCCACAATCTTCCAAAACAATATTATTATTGCATTAATAATGGTGATAAACTCACCGAAAAATTAAAATTGCTAATTTGATAAAACTACTTATCTTTTTTTTTTTTTCAAATTATTTCATTCTTGTGTTAAAAAAATTAAAAGACGTTCATTGTGAGCGAAAAAATTAAAGGACATTCTTGTGCACAAATCACTATCACAAACATCACACACGACGGTGATAAACAGCGCCAATACATAAACCCCAATAATAATGTAAAAAAATAAAAATAATTATAATATAATTACAAGTGTTATTGTCAACATTTTTGGGTCTCAAGAAAAATATCATTTAAAAAATTGTGAACGGGCATTATCGGTAGGAATAGGCAGAATCGAGCTAGATTTTGTTAAGTTTTGAGTCTGTCAAAAAAATTTAAGGCTAAGTCTTGCCAAGCATGTGACCTATCATACATTTACTTTTTAGGCCTAAGTTAATATATCAATAAAATTAAATTTTATTTTGATATTTAATATTACATTTTGAAAAATATGACTTTATATAATCCTACTTAAATTATATTTTATAATGATACATTTAAATATGGCAAAAACTAAATAAAGTTAATATGAGTAAATTACTAAGGGTTGAATATAGAACAAAAATTTCAAAATTTAATATAATCATTATAATAGTAAAAAATATTATTTTTATTTATTTAAATAGATCGGTCTAATAGACCTAAAACACGTCATTTAGAAGTTTTGATCTTATTTTTTAAGAAAAAAAATTGACATAGACTTTAACATAAGTTAAGTCATTTGGAAGAGAGTCGGACTTATTCTCATCCTTAATGTACACTCCTACATCTCTTCAACATTTTGAAAGAGAAAAAAATAAAAAGAGTAGATATAATAAATGTGATATATTAGTAATGTGATAAAAAATAATAATAATAAATCAAGTTTTAAATAGCTTAAGAAAACTGAAAGTGTCTACATATTATTATTATTATTGATACTATTTTGTCTTAATCTTCTAATTTTCGAAAGAAAAAAAATCTGTTGTTACAGCTAAGATATGAACAATTCTTGGTTCTTAAATGAAATTCAAACTCAATGACTTTTGGAAAAATGAATAAGGGAAAATTAAAGAAGGGTTAATTAATTAGGGACGTACAGGAACATGAGAGTCTCTGGCGCTACGTTTGGCATCAGTGGCGGAGAAAACAGTGTAGACAAGAACAAAGGTACCAATAATCTCAGCACCAAGTCCATCTCCTTTTGTGTAACCAGGATTAACAAAGTTAGCACCACCGTTGAATTTTCCGTACAAAGTCTTTCCCTCAAAACCCTTAACAACACCAGCTCCACATATAGCACCAAGCACCTGCATCACGATGTAAAACACCGCTCGTGTCAAAGACAATTTCCTCGCCAAGAACAAACCGAATGTCACTGCTGGGTTTATGTGACCCCCTGCCATAACATAACAAACATCACACTAATTAATTACTACTACAAATTTGTAATCAAACAAAAAGATCAAAGGTATTACCAACTGGCATTTAAAAGGGCACATATTCAAAAATAAAAGTTGGGTTGAATCCCTACAAAATTATTTCACATGTATTATTTAGAGGAAAATTTATTTAATATTAAAATTTATCTTTTTTTTAGGGATTTTTATACATGTGAATGTATTTTTTAGAGGAAATTTTATTTAATATTAAAATTTATCTTTTTTTAGGGATTTCTAAGAAAATATAAGTTGCTTTGAGTTTGTTAGTCAACACGATTATAAAAATTAATTTTTGTTATAAATTACTAAAATTAACTTTAATATGTTATTTGAAACAAATTTTAGATTATTTTTAATTCTACAATTTTTAAAGAGATGTAATATAAAAATATAAATTTTTAAAAATATTATTTATATATAAAAAAATGTGATTATTATACCCAAAAAATTATAAGTATAAATTAAAGATGAAGTTAGAGATAGAAAATAAAATAAAATTTATCATTACTAAAAAACTAATCTTGTTAAAGAAAAAAAGTGAAAGTTGTGAGTAAATTTGTAGTGACTATGTTGTAAAAGTAACTCCTTAGGGATCGATTTCATACCAGAGATTCCTGCAGTACAGTAAACAAGGGCAAATATCATGCCACCAAAAGACCAAGCAATCCCTTGAATACCAACAGATTTGCATTTTGAATCAGATCTGCTAACACCCATAACCGTCAAGATGGTTATGTAAAGAAACAGAAAAGTGGCCACAAACTCAGCTATTCCAGCTCTGTAGAAAGACCATGATGTGAGTTCAGATGGCTCAAACAATGGTGCAGGTGGTGGTTCCTTGTAATCTTTTCCATCGTCTTGGCTCTGAGCTGCTATACCAATTGGTTGTCTCTCTGGGAATTTGTTTGCTCCCAATGAAACATCTTGTTCCTTTGCCTCCATTTTTTTTTTTTGGTGATTAAGTTTCTCACTTTCTTGATGATGAATGAAAAATGGGTGGTGGTGGTGGTTGTGGATAATTAAGATGTGTTGATTTTATAAAGAGAATAGAGTGGGTAAATAATTAAGGACAAAAAGAAGTGAGGGTGGGTGGTGGGTCCATTTTTTAGTGTAAAATATTGAATTTTATATAATTTGGTTTTCTTATCTTTTTAGCCGACCAATCATATTCCGTAATATTCATTGACAGCAACATTAGAGTGGTATGTCCTAGCTGGAGAGACTATTAACCATGCAAATTTATGGACCCCACCATGTTCTGAGCTAGCACGGGAACATCAACATAATGGAATTTGGAAAAGATGTGGTTATTGGTGAAGTATTTTGAAAGAGTAAAAATTTCAAAATCATCGAGTGAGTTCTATGGACATGGACATGGACATGGACCCAACAGCAACAGTGAGACTATATGACCGCTGAGTGGGCGGTGCTGATTGTCGTTAAATCATACAAATGTCGTTAAATCATACAAATGTACCGAAAGTGTAGACTCACGTTTTTATTTCTTGAGAGTGTTATAATAACGTGTCATCACACGTATCCTTTAGGAGTAAAACCAAGGTAAGTGTAGTAAACACTGCTTCAGAGTTCTGTTACTAAGAAACAAAATAAATTTAATATTTGTGCCAATGTGTGACTATGGGATTGCGGAGTCAGAAATTCAATATATCTTATAGTATTTTTATTTTTTATAAAAGAATTGAGAAAGTGATCAAAATTTTAAAATAAAAAATCAATTTTATAAATTAATAAAAATAAATAAATTATAATTATAATTAATTTTTTTATTTCAACTATTGATATGCTCTTTTGAGTATATAAGTGTTTAGGAAATCACAATTGAGAAACAAAATATTGTTTATACAATTAATTGGTGAAAATATTGTAAGTAGTATTATCTCAATTCAATATCTTGAATTTTTAATAATATTTAATCTTATTTTATGAGTGATTGTGTGAGATGTCTGTTTTTTTTTATATGTATAAATGAAGTTTAAGGTAGGGGAAATAATGGTCCAATCAAAAATAGAAAAGATGGAGAATGAAATATGTATATTTTATTAATTGTCATTAAACAGAGATAAGTGGTTTAGGTATTTTTTTTGTGTGTTTAAAAACTTTTCTCTAACTCATTTTTATCTTTTTTATTTAAATTATTGATTTTTACATATTTTTAAGTTTGTTTTTTTTTGTTTTTGTAAGATGTGACGTTATTTTGTTCGTCATCTTAATGCGGTATTTTGATTTCCGTCTCCTTGCTGCATTTTTAATTTGTTTCAAATTTGTACTTGATGTGTTAGTTAAAATGTCAATGAATAATTCGTTTAGTCGACGTCATATTTCAAGTAAGAGATTTATAGAGTGTATCTCTAAATTCAATATTTTTTCAGTCTTACATATGACTTGCAAACATGTGGTTGAATTCATCATGTCAACGATTACATGTTGTCGTATGTGCAAAAATCAATATTTTTTAAAAAAAATGAATGAGATTAAAGACGGTTAATCTTGCATTATCTTTGATTGAGGACCATATTAAATAAAATTATTTTAGTTTAAAAATTTGATTTGATTATTTATTATTTATTTTCAAAAAATTTATATATATCGTTAACATGTGTTGATTTATATATATCGTTATTTATTATTTATTTATTTTTTAATTATTGATTTTCACATATTTTTAAGTTTTTTTTTCTTTTTTTTTTTTGTTGTTGTGAGATATGATGTTATTTTGTTTGTCATCTTAATACGATATTTTGATTTCCGTCTTGTTGCGATGTTTTAATTTGTTTCAAATTTGCATTTCACGTGTTAGTTAAAATGTCAATGAATAATTCGTTTAATCAACATCATATTTCAAGTAAGAGATTTATAGTGTATTTTCAAATTCAATATTTTCTCAGCTTTACATATGACTTGCAAACATGTGGTTGAATTCATCGTGTCAGCGATCACCTGTAGTCGTATGTGCAAAAATCAACAAATATTTTTTTTTAGAGATGAATGAAATTAAAGACGGTTGATCTTACATTATCCTTGACTGAGAACCATATTAAAAAAAATTATTTTAGTGGTTATAATTAAAAATTTGATTTAATTATTTATCATTTATTTTCAAAATTATTATATATATTGTTAACATGTGTTGACTTTCTTATTAATTTCAAAAATATGAACAAAGAATATCTCGATCTATAATAAATTTCATTGAAATATTCTCATTTTTAACATTTCATTAAAATTTATCCACGATAAATGAGGTTCTTCTGTCCATTTATCCACAAACAAATAATTTACTAATATTTCTATTTGCAAATCATTTTAGAAAACATGATCATCAGGACAGGCCGTCCAGCCATTAACCTTGCATAATTAAATGTTAATTCTCCAATTAGAATATGCAAGGTTGTCATCTACTCTTCTTAAATCAAATTATAAGTAGGAGTATTTGTTTCTATATGAGAGGACGAGACAATGATTAAGTTTACATGCTTGTTACGAGCCATTACTATAATAATTTTCGATAACTTACTTTGAATATTCTTGCTGTTGTAGCATGATTATTTTAATAATGTTACCTAACATGCATTTATTTAATTCCTTGAACAGCCGCAATGACTTGTCCGGATAACATTAACGAAACGATTGGTTCATAATCATTTCGAACCAGATTTTTTGGGTTTTTATTCTTAATTATCTGTCAAATAAGGCCAGTTTATATTATTTAATTGATATGTACAACTAGTTAATCGTTATCGTTCGATCATAAAACTAATTTGATTTTAATTTTTTCTATTTTAAAATTCATATAAATGAAAGATTGTGGTTAATTCAAAATTAACATGTCGAAATAGGGTCATGGTCCTCTTTTGTCTTTTTATATATATAAATAAACTTAATTCAAATACAAATAAAAATAATACAAACATATTTATTATGAGTCGCGATATTTTTCATCTATATTTTAATATAAAAACTAATTTAAAAAAATAAGAAGTACGCCAATAATATATATAAAACTTTCATAAGTCAACGAAAAATAATGAAAGTGAAATTTTAGTTATAACAATCAAACTAATTTTGTCCACATATAGTTAATGCTCAATAATAATGTAAGATCTACAATTTTTAATTCAAATCATTTTCAGAAAAATATTTGTTGGTTTTCACTCATATCAATTATTGATTGTCTTTAATATGACCAATTCAGCTATGTGTTAACAAGTCATATGTAATATTGAGAGAGTTTTGTATTTGATGATAGTCTCTGAAAATCCCCACTTAAAGTATGATAACGACATAACGAATCTCTTGCCTCTTTAAACACCATATTTATACGAGAAAACAAACATATTTACACCAAAGAAAGATATTATTAACCCTTACAAAATATATAATAATAATAATAATAATAATGACTAAACAAACTCAAAATACATAAGAGTTTCTAAAAATTATAATTGTCATATACGAGATTTTATATTAAAATGTTCAAAAAAAAATTCATTGTCAACACTATCAAATATATATGTCATATTAAATATCATTCTCTGTGTATGTAACTAACAAATCACTCAATTGCTCGTACTCCATACGTTGGGCATTCGATTCTTCACAAAATTATATGGTAGAGAAATGTCTTTCAATAGCTACAGTTGCCACAAGCAAAATCAAAATTAGTTTTAAAAGTAAATATATCATTCAATAATATAGAAGGTTTTATGAGAGTTTAAAATAAATTAATAAGATTATTAAAATATTTTTTATTTTTCTTGTGAGGGTAAGAGCCTACATTAGCTCTAATGTGGATCTGCCATTGACTTTATTAATGATGAACAAGTTAAACATCGTACTCAGATAACAAAATTAAAGATAAATCACTAAGGAGAAAACTAAATCTATATAAAAATAATTTATTTAAATAAAATACAATAATAAAATAACTCAAAAGGGTAATTTCAAAACTAAAAAATTATTCAAAACCACACCTCTCTCTGATGGAGAAAGAAATGGAATAAATCTAAGATTTTTTTATTTAAAAAAGAAAGAGAGTGATGCTACCATGCATATGTCAAATAAAAAGAGAAAATTGTCACATAATTTTTTAAAATAATTTTATGTTAAAATATAAAACTCTATTAAAATTAAATAGGTTTTTCCAACCTCCTTATGCTCTTCTTTTACTTCAATCTCCAACTACACAATACTTAACATTTGGAGATGTATGTTTCACTTGTTTAACATCAAACTAAATAAATATATTTATTGTAAAATCGAAGTTTAGGTTGTTTATAAAAAATAGTGACTCTCCTTTTTCTTTATTTTTGTAAATTCTACACAATAATATTAAAACATGTATTATTAAAATATAATTATACGTGGCTGTTAGTTTGACTCATTTAATTTTTTTTAAGTGTTGGGTTAAAGAAATTAAATATTTGTTAAATATTTATATTAAATTTTTAAAAATAAAAGATATATACATATGAAACCCACTTAAATATCTAAATATTAGAGCTTCGTTACAGTAAAAAAAATGGAGGGGCTATAAGATCTTTTCTAGGAACGCATATAATTATAATTATGTAATTATAAAGATATTGACTCAAAAACTAAAAAATGTATCTATAAACACATGGTGCAATGCTCTTATATGTTCCTCCTCTGTCACCATTCCTCTCTTTCTCGTTGAAATTCCGAATTTGAGGGATGAAAAGGAGAAGAGAAGGTTGAATAATTTTAAAATTAAAAATTAATTTATTAATATAATTTTCGAATTAAAAATATATTTAGACTTGTCAGATCAATACTATTTCAACACATAATCCATCCCATCACTGTTATAAATAAAAATATTTTTATGGTTATTAAAAAATTCAATTAACTTTTTAAAATTTAATTAAAACATAAGTAAATATACTAAATTGCATTGCCAACAACTTATTTATCCGCATTAAATATTTTCAAATTAAATTAATGATATATTAAAAATAATAATATGAAATAGTTGAAAATAGTTAACTTTTACTTATAACAGTGACTAAAATTTGAGACTTTTTACTTTATAATAGTGTTAGAGAAAGTAAGTAATTTAACATTCATATTGTCTTTTTCAAACAAAGTTAAACAAAAAATTTATAATAAAAAAAACAACATTGTACATGTTTTTAGACTTAAATAACCCGGTTAAAAAAATTTAAAGAACTAATCTAACACAAATAAATAAATGGTCAGAGCAATTTTGCTTTTCCCTATATTTTATGGATAGGGATGACATGAGTATCTATATACACAAATAATAATCATACGATGAATAAAAAGGATATTCTTAAATTATTTATATTTACGTGTATGTATGCTAAATCAATATTTAACGAATTTTTAAGTATTTTTAAATGATTAAATATCTATGAATATTATCTTCTAATAAAAATATTTTATACGTATAAAAAATATTATTTTTTGTTGCAATTATGTAAAAAAACTCTCCTTTTTAATCAACATAAAAAAATATTAACATATATAAGTATTAGTACATTAATACATAAATAAAATATATTACAAAATTTAATTCTAAAAAATATTAATACATTAACACGTAAATAAAAACATTATAATACATTAATTTTGTCAATTTACTAATGGTTCCGGATAATATTACATCCGGCTTTATATTTAAATTTAGGCATTATTTAAAATTAGTTGATAGTTTATAGCTGAAAGTTGTTAAGTTAATTGAGTGTTTATTAAAATTAGCTATTCAATTAATTTCAAGTTGTAAAATGACATAAAATGATACTCTTAATTAAAAATAAATTCTATCAAATAATGTTTAAAATATTTTAAAATTAGTGTTATAAAATTTATCAATGTGATATATTTTTTGGTTATTTATCTATTTATTTATTTTAACTTAAAATAAATAAATAAATTATTTACTTTAAAATATTAATTATTTTTAATTTAAATTATTTATAAATAATTTAAAATTATAATTAATAATTTTTTTATTAATCAGATATTTTTTTATTTAGTTAGTTAGTTTATTTGTTTTAAATTATAATAATTACATTATTTTAAATTATTTACTTTAAATTATTATTTATTAAAATTATTTTAAATTTAAATTATATAAATTATTTATTTAAAATTATAATAAAACTATAATATTATTTATTAAAAATTATAATAAAATCTTAATATTATTTATTTAAAATTATAATAATTAAATTATAAAAAGGTAAAAGAAATGATGAAATTATAAACTATTTGAATTAACTTATAATTTATAAAGTATAAACTTGGTTTTTGGACTAGCTTTAAACTTCTAAATTGCATGCCGTAAAATTGAAGGAATTGGGTTGGGATTTGGAGTTCAGGAATGGGATAATGTTATTGGTATTTGCAAGTGAGAAGGAGTAGTGGAGAGTTGTCCAACGACAAACACAAACAATCAAAAAATCTCAGCAACTATATTTATTATTAGTAATAAAATGTATCTAACCATCAATGACAATCACCGTTGGCTCTGCAACATTCGGTTTTAAGCATATATTTCTTTAGTTGCAGGCTCAAGTTTGGGTTAAGCTGTAGACTCATGTTTCAAATCGAGTGCTGATGAATGTTTGGGTTCAGCTTCAGATTCAATCATAACTAACTATAAACAATTAACATAAATTAAAATTCAACCATAACTAACTACAAACATTTAACACAAATTAAAATTCAATTGTGAAGGACAATCCTAAACTACATTAACAACTACCGGATTCGTGAATCTGGTAGTGTTATGTTTTTGAAAAACTCACTACAGGATGCCTGAATTCAATAATGGTAAGTTCTGGAAAAAAAAAAACTACCAAGTCCCTATATCTGGTATCACTTAGTACAGAACTTTAAAAACTTTAACAACCAAAATGACAATGAGGAAGGTTTTAGAGCTACATTACTGAACAATGCATTTGAACACATCTTTCTAGCTTTGTACTATGACATTTTAAAAACTCTTTATAGCCTAGATTAGTTTTTTAGCATGTTTCTAAACTTTGGGTCGTAATTGAGTTTTGATATTATTATTTGCATATTGACCCTTGCTCGCTTTGCATACCATAACTTCAGTTCTGGATATCGGATTGACACATGCGAGTAGGTATTGGAAAGCTAAAAATCATAGTTACAACTTTGATGTTGGCGCAAAAACCCAATTTGGAACTCTACTAGATCTAAACTTCTGATTACGTGACCTGAGTTTTTTTTGTAGTAATATTTAGTATCGGGACACTTGCTTTTCACCCAAGAGCTTGTAGAGCCCAAATTTGAGTACTATATAGTTCAATTGTTTTTAGTAAGGGTTGAGTTTGTTTTTCAGACACTCATATACAAATACTCATAGTTTTCTTGTTTTTTGGATAAATAGAACATTTTCGACAGAAGGCTAACTTCTAAGATTAATCCGTTGTTTCATAATTTCATCAAGACTTTGAGGTTTTATTTTATAATGTTAATTTCACGTTGACGATTCTATTTCTTTTTATTCGATTATATTGTTATTTTGATTGCTTAATTCAAATCTTAATAGAATTGATAAAATTAGTTTGAAAGAATTCAATTTCTAAATTTAATAAATTGTAGTTTTTCAATGCTTGATCTCAATATATCGATTATTGTGATGCTTAATTGAATCAAAGAAACAAAATTCACATAGAGTTGATTGTGGTTGTTTGACCAGTTTTATAGTCAAATAGGAATAGAGTCACAATTTAAAAATGGAATCCGTTGATAGAATCTGTGATAGGTCTGAAACTCTCGAATTAGTTCGTTCCTACATGATTGTAATATGTTTTCTTAATCTGCCCGAACCTAAATTCTAAACCCCTTTTTAATTTCATTATTTTAAATTCGGTTAATATAATAAGAAGTTATTGCATAACGACTCGAGCTGTTACCCCAACGCTATGTTTTATTATTATGAATTTGACACATGTGCGACAGCGGATCAAATTCACTACCGAATGCATGAATTCAGTAATGTTAAGTCTTAAAAAACAAACTATAAGGTCCCAAAATTTGGTACCACTTAGTACATAACTTTAAAAACTTTAACAACTAAAATCTAAAATGACAACGATGAGGGTTTTATAGTTACATTACTTTTGCAATGAAGAAAAATAGAATTGATGATGTCAATGGATACAAGAATGAGGTTTTTGAACTCCAAAAACGTGAAAATGGGTGAAGGATTTGATGTTGAGTTTTGAAGAATAAATGTTTAGTGAGATGGCTGATATGACTTATGTATTGGTGTTTACCAGATGCCAAAAATCAATAACTTAAGTTATCGGATTCACGCATCTAAAAATTTATCAATCTAGAACGTGAGATCTAGTAGAAAGGAAATTTGAAAACTCGATAGGTTTATGGAAAACAAGGGGGTGGACAACTATTATTTGTGATTATTAGCTATGTACTCATGGCTTACCAGACAACCTCTTAACAAGATTGAAAGAGAACAAAAATAGTCCAACAACAAATAATTATTTAGGTTTCCCTAGCAAATAGGACTATATCTCTTGTGCTGAAAAAAATGTCTTCATCCTTGAATTGACAAATAATGTCTCATTGTCGCTGCAAAACACATTAACTTTAGTGTTTCTTTATTGAAACAATCAATATTATGTTAGTATTGTTATTAATTATTAGAATTATACTAAGAGTGAAAATCAAATTCATAATCTCTTTATCACTTTAGTGTTAAATTGTGCGTGTAATATTTTACAAAATTTAATTATACGAGGAGATGTTTCTGATTTGTCATTGAGAAAATAAAATCATACTAATTCAAGAGAAGTCATCAACAATTGTAAGAAACTAATGCAATCATATAGTTTGAAGTTGCGTGATTCAATAATTTTCTCAACTTTACTATTAATATCGAAAAGTTTAACACAGTGGAAAAAAAGAAAAATCATTATAAAAAAATTTAAATTATTTAAAATTGATTTAATAAAATAATTGATT
This sequence comes from Cicer cuneatum, assembly GCA_037974295.1. Lineage (NCBI taxonomy): Eukaryota > Viridiplantae > Streptophyta > Magnoliopsida > Fabales > Fabaceae > Cicer > Cicer cuneatum. The sequence continues at coordinate 696,927 of JBBPBO010000004.1, read as the reverse complement.
ACAATAAATATAGTATACTCTATATATAGTGATCATAACTAATACATGTTACTAGTATTACATGGATTTGTAGATCCACATATCCATGTTACATACAACAAGTTTGAACCAATACATGTAACACCAGTACGTACATAAGACCAAACCATACAACATTTGACAAAAACACCTATCTTAGCAGTGAGCACACTCCAAAATACTACCACCTGTATACATTTCAGCTCCACAAAAGCAAACACCACACTTCTCCAAACACCAAGTCACATTTATCATCTATGAGCCCAAAAATTCCAAGTAATCCTTACTATATGACAACACTGAAATCAGCAGACTCAACGTTCTTGGATGCTTAGAGCAAATTCTAAAACACTGTTTTGATTAAAAAAAATATAGAGGTCTTTTTAATACTTTTAATAATATCCTATTATAATTATATTTAAATTTTATCTTTTTTGCTTTTTGAGATACAAAATATATTAATTAAGCAGTTAATTGCTGTTTTTTTTTTTTTTACACTCGTGAAACCTTTTATTTGTGGTAATCAACTATTTTTATATTTTTTAAGCCTAAAATGATATAAAAATAGTACCCTTACTTTATCAATTTGTTGTAATTAAAGATTTTTATATTTTTTTGGACCCAAACTTACATAATCTTTTTTTTAGTTCATAAACCTTAGAAATGAGCCCCAAACCACCCAGCAGATAAACCTCAGCACAGGCATGCGGCTGATAATCACAAATCAGCAATTTAGAGTACAGTGAGAAGACTGGCAAAATAATTTTGAATAAATATTGCCATTGTTAAAAATGTTATTGTTTTTTTTTTTCCATAAAATTTGTGCTATAATTTATTGTTATTTGAAAATATTACACTTAATTTTATATTATAATTTCATCTCTTTACTCTTAATTTAAACTCAATTTTTCTTTCACAATTTTAAAGTTTCTTGCATATATTAATTAAAAAAAAATATGAATTAGACCTTACGTTCCAAAATAAACTATCAATTTGAAAAATTTGTCTTGATAAATTATTAATTGTTAAAAGTGACAATCACATAAATGCATAATAAGATATAATCAGAGGTGGACCCATGTACAGATTAATTTTTTTAAAAAAAATACACATAGTACCCATGTTTTTTGCATTTTGCACACCCTGAAATTATTTCTGCACCACTGACACAAAAGACTCTCACTCTCATCTCAGATTTCATTTCTCACTACACTCTCTCATCTTGTCTCAAACTAATGTGGATCTCTTATTTCATAGTGGTTTTCAATGTTCTCTGATTCCTTTGCTTTGTGTTTAGATAATTAGATTGTTTAATTCGATATGGCTATTTTATTAGTATCTCTTATTTTGCTAATGAAAAGACTATATGCTTACTTACACTCTCCCTTGATTAAGAGTTAGAATATAGCTATTTTCACACACTTTACACCAACAACAAATATCAAGTTGATTTGATGTGAGTGTATTTTGCAAGGGTTAAGATTTTTAGATGTAAGATCAAATAAAGGATAAAGTATTTTGACAAATGAAAGCAATCACCAAATTTCTAAGTTTGGTGTGCATTAACCTATCAGATTATATGAGCATGGTGCAACAAAAATAAGTTTTCTATAGTCTTTATATGCTTTATTTGACAAATTGTCTATATAAAGTGGTAGGTGAAGTAATATTGGGCATAATCCCACTTTTCTAATTGGTGTTGGATATTCTTTGGTATGTATCTAAATATTGCATCATTAGGAAATTGCAAGCTTGTTGTGTTTATTCATTAAGAGTTAAATTTTGGTAGTTTGATTGTGTGCAAATGATCAGATGCTGCTTGATGAGCTTGTGAGTGAGGTCATCATTGGAATTCATTCATGTGATAAATTGGATAAAATTGATTATGCCTTTTTTAATTGATTGAAAATTTCCTATCTTTGAAAAATAGAAAAGAAATCTACCTTTCTCAAACATGTTAAATTAAATAAATATCAGTGCTAACAATTAGACAATTATATGTTCCATCTAAATCCTTTGTTCTTTTCATTTCCTACTTCAAATTGTAGCTAGCCAGTTACTATTCCAATTGCATAATTAAATGGGGTGAATGGATGGAAATTTATTTGTCCAATAATTTATATGGAGAGAGATGTGTTCTATGACATTAATAATTCATCGATTATTCAACGATTTCATAACATGAAATGGTATAAAGAATAATTATAAATATGTTTTTATTTTATATATATATATGATTATTGTAATCATTAATTGAAGTTAAATATTTTGTACCCTCTAGTCTAAGGTCTTTGATCCGCGGATGAATATAGTGACTTGAAATGGTGAGTGGTGACACAAGTATATCAATGAGAGATATTGATGGTTAAAATAAAATATTTAGATGAGAAAAAATAATTAATTAAGATACGAAATATCTAGTTAAATTGATAAATGTCGAAAGTGTTAGGTTGGATATCATGAATCATACCTCGCAGTTGTATGCGAATTTAGTCACCACGGTGTCTTTACAATATTTATCGTTACGATATTGTGAATGTGAAAATAGAGTTTTTGTCTTTCATATAAATCGAATTCGGTGCCTATAAAATAAATATCACCGTCCATTCATTTCCGTCAATTAAATTTTAGTTTAATTGGTAGTGGAAGTGAATAGATTGTTGAAAAAAAAAAGCATTTTTTTTAAGTTACTAAACTCGTTAAAAAAATTGGTTAAAAGGGAATTAAAAACAAAACTGAGATTATTAGCATCTCTCAAAAAATGTGGTCTGCTTATAAAACTACGCCATTGACAAAATTTTAACATTAATTTTTTAATATCAATCGATAAAGAAGTGATGTAAATCAAACTTTTGGAGAGAGGATACAAATTTTGGTTTAGTGTTGTTAAAGGGAAAAAGGTTTTTGTTATATTATTGATTATTGGTGCACTCATCCACTAAATTTCTTGGTTACAAAGGGGTTTAGTGGATATACGAGTTTTATATGTGGGAAGTGGTTCACCTATGTTTCTAGTTTTCTAGACTGCAAAATTGTTTTTTGAGCTATGAATTTTATTCAAGCACGTGATAAGGATTTTCTACGGGACCAAGGTTAAGGTTTGTTTATGACGGTGTTGAGTATTATCACTACTAGAAAAACAGGAATTAGTGTCGACAAAAGCCCACGCTAAAAGGTTAAAAGCAGACGCTAACGCGTATTTAGCGTCGGCAAGGACCCACGCTAAACCGATTCTAGCAACTAAAATAGAACATCCGACGTTAAAAAATGCTGCCACATCATTAAAGATGTGTGCGTCGGAAAGTCATAGCTAATGCCAAATAAAGAATAATGTTTAATGGTATGCTAAAGTTAAAAAATTAATTTTATTATATGTTAGCGTCGGATTGTCGACGCTAAAGTCAAAATTGAAAAGTCAAAAATTATGTACGGTCGGTTTAAGCCCACGCTAATTTTAATGTGCAATATTATATTTAATACTTAAATATTCCAATATATTGGGCTATGCAGCTTGTTTTAGATGGGAAAGTGGAATCTTCAGGAATTTGGGCCCAATACAAAGCAAATGGAGAGCAATTTATATGTTCATGTGCACAAAAATCAAATCAAAATGTGAGATTAGTGTTCATAACAAGGTGTAACTAGAGATTATAAACAGAGAAGCAAGCAAAAATTCAAACAATTGAACTAAAATTAACAAGGTGAATTCTGAAGCAAATACTTGACTATGTCATCAGGAATAAATGAATATTAACACCACTTATTTACTTTCAGTGACTTCAAGTTACAAAAACAAGGGAGCTCAACCTTCAATATATCACAAGCTAAGGAGAGAATCTAAGAAAAAACGAATGAGGTGAATTAAGATCCATTAAATACAAGTCATATTTAAAGACATAAACTCAAACTAAAAAAGCAAAAGCAAGCATATTAAAAAAGAAGTTTGTAATAAAATGTCAAAACAGAAAAATGAAACTACTAAATTTTTTTAAGCCCAAACATATTATATAGTACACGAAGAGATTGTCAATGAATTGATATTAGCAAATTCTAGCATCCAGTTAAGTAGAACCAATAAAGGGCAAATGATGTCTTTGCTACGTTTTGCTGCGACGTTTTGCTGTTAATACAGTAATTAGTGCTAGAAAATTCGATGTGATGTCTTCGCCTCCGAATGTTTACTTAAATAACAGGCGCATTAAGGATTTATGTATACCTGTCCAACGGTGGTTCGTGAAATGGCCGATATGGAAGCAATGTCAACAGAAGTCTGAGTAGTCACAAATACATCAACACAAACCTGCAACATTACAAAACTAATATACTTGAAACATCTATAACAGGCTGATCATCAAACTCATAAGAAAAATCTACTTTTCCCCTAAAGGGCAGATCAAGGGCAGATAATGCAAATGACCAGCTTGAGTTGAATATTTTTTGTCCTAGTTTTATTTAGCTGATAAAGGGCAGATCACTAAAACTTGCATCAATTGCATAAACAGCACCAAGGCACCTTGTGGTGGGAAGGGCTTAATCAAAAGTAAACTACCTAATAATCTAAATCTTAAAGCACTGAATTCTGTTTATATCCTACTAGGAGTAGACATTTTCTGTATTTGTACCGTTGGACTAGGAATAGGTGATAAAGATTTTGTAACAGAATTTGGCGATAGTTCAGATACTGGAGTTGCTAACACAATCACTTGAAGCTGATTTAAGTGCTTAAGAAATCAAATACATTGGGATGCACATAACATGCAACTTTCTGATGCTTAATTTGAATGAAAAAATATTGCGTTGTGTCAGGAATATTTGTTTCAAGAAAACCAATCATATATTACTATGAAGCCTTGTTTGTTAGATGAAAGCACAACACCACTAAATGCACTATCGGCTAGACATTTTCATAAGTATATCAAACACCAGTGTTAAAATTCAGAATTGGGCAGTGTAAACAACTGGGAAAAAAGAATCTTCACAAACATCATACAGGAGTTATAGAAAACTTAAAGTCTAAATTTTGGAACTAGCCTATCATTAGATGCAGCAAGTAAATCAACTTTTATGGGATTTTAGAACACTGTAGCATTAGAGCTTGGACGTTGCATCTCATTTTCTATTAAGAATTAAGTAATTACATTCCTCCTACTATTTACCCCAATATTAGTTTATTCTGTTTATATCCTACTATTTGTAAAATATTCTATTCTACCTTCAATTTCAATTCTTGATTCTCAAATTTGGGTGAAGCGAAATTGACGTGTTTTTCATTCTCTCACTCTCCAAAGAAACCATTACAACATAGTCTCTAAACAATGGACTAAAAGGTGAACCAGTCAAAACAACTAAATCTGAACTTTCTTCTGCTATTAAGTTGTTTATATAAACACTAAACACTAACGTCGATTAGACCGACGCTACATTTGACAGCTAAAATAAATTTTTCTAATAGTATATTTTGACTTGTTGAGTAATTTGACTAATATATAGTAAATATTTTTAAAAGTAACGCTAATAAGTGTTCCCATAACACTTGTTAAGGAATAAAAAAAAAAATAAAACATAAGTTTTATATAAGAAAAATTAATTTTAAAATTTCAATTTGAAGTATTTGTTAGGGTCTTGCTATTTTTAATTGGTTTGTTTACTAGTGGCTTTGGTTTGAAGTCTCTCACTTTCGGTTCAGTTTTGTGCCCTGCATGTTGCTGGCCAGCAATTTTAGTGGCTGGGGGATTATTGTGAATCTTTTGTGTGATTTCTAGTAGATCCTTGTTCAATTCAAACTCTTTTGGTGGTTGTAATCTTTCTCAAATCCGTTCACTTACCGTATCTTATTCTCTTTTTAAAAAATATATATATCTATTAATGGATATTTATTCATCCTATTAACACCTTGAAAAAGTAACAAAAATAGAAAAGTGATCTAATATATTGACAGTATAATAGAAATAAAAAATAAAATATTAAATAAATGTATAAGAAAATAAGAGGTATATGAATATTATTCTTTTCCTTTGAAAAAAAGAAGTGGTGAATCATTTTCTTTCTGGTGTCTAGTTTTGTAATCGTATTATCTTGGAGAAGAGTTGAATATCTTGAATTGCACAATAAACAACTACCATTTGGTTGACTTTCCTTATTTCCTAGCTGTTTCTTCCTTTGGTATGTCTGCAAGGAATTTTCTTCGATCTTGTTGATTAATCAACATTTTGATTATTCCATTTTCGTACTAGTACTTGTTAGACGGAAAGAAGAGAATATTGAACTCCACAATCTTGTAATAGGAGGAGAGCCACGTTCTAAGGAGAATTAATTTTACTTTCAGAAATAATTCTAATTTATAATTTAAATTTATAATTTTTTAAACAAAATATAATTTTTAACATTAAAATTTATTATTTAACTCATTTTTATATTAATTAATATACATCAACATAAATCACTTACAAATTATTTTTTAACTAAAATTAATTTTATATAATCTACTCATTCAAAATCAATTTTTATAACCAAACACACAATTAGTTTATCAATCCACGAACTCTGGACAGAATCCATTCCTTAATGACCATCTTGCATATGGATAATTTTCCCACTATAAAGAACATTTCAAAACTTTTAGGACACGTATTCCTATTATTGTTTAATTTAAATCATATAATATTAATGACCGATTTAGATCGGTAGGAGGCGTGATCAAATATATAAAGATAGCTGACATGCATTCCAAAGTTACCTTTTGTAAAAACACACTGTTTATAGTATTACGATAATCCCATGTTTAGTAATTATTAACCGTGAAAACAAACACTAGTTAATGTTAAAATATAATTTTACAAATGATATATTCCACTTTTTGAAATATTAAAATTTGATATTTTCTTCATACAATTTATTGTTTTTAACAAGTATTTTTAACACATTTTATTAATATTGCCTATAAAATTAACATGAATATTTTTTTATTAATATTATCTATAAAATTGTCATTAGAGCGATAACATAAGATTAATTTGTGTAAACTACACGCAGAAGCATTAGAGCAAGAACAATCGGTGATGGGCCGTAAAACCTCTAACTCCTCCCAAAGAATACTCCATTTAGTAAAGAAATCAGAGACTGATTTATCACCCTGTTTAATAGAATGTAAATCTTGAAGAAGATCGGAAAAATGAAAATGGTCTCCTTTAGAAAATCGATTCTTTAGATGATCCCATAAAGTTGTAGAAAATCGATACTTTGAGCAATAGAAGGAGAAAGAGTACGAGTAATCCAAGAAATTACCATCATATTGCAGCGCTCCCAAGCATTAAATAACGCATCGTTCTCTGCCGGCATCGATAACTTGCCATTGATGAATTTCGCTTTGTTCTTGGAGATCAACACACGTTTCATCAAACGGCTCCAGTTGTAATAATTTGGCCCTTGTAAAGTTAGATTTATAAGTAATGCGCCAGGATGAAAATAATACAGCGATGTTGGATTTCGCGATTCATCTGGAGAAACTGTTACAGAGGTGGGTGAGGATGAATCGTCATCAGAATCTGCCATTGAAGAGTTGGATGAAGGAAAAGAGAGAAAAAGAAAGGCAAGAACGATGAGAGAACAATGAAGTCATTGATTTTGGAATTGAAGCGTTGTGTCTCTGTTTAGAATTTTAGAGTTAGGGGTATAATGAAGTCGCTGATTTTGGAATTAAAGCGCTCTTTGTTTGGAATTTTAGGGTTAAGAGTTCTGTATTTAGAATGTTAGGATTTCAGTAAAATTGAATTTAAAAATAGAATAGAGAAAGAAAAAAAAACTTCTAATACCATAGTGAAAATTATTTTCTGAATATACATCTATATTAATTAAAAAAATAATACAATATAAATCTATTTATAATAGTAACTTTGTAACAAGACTACTAACAAAATAATTATAACCCAAAAGACAATATAACTAACTATCAATATACTCTTTTGTTCCACCTTTTATGTTTAATTACTTTCAATTTTATCCTTTGAGACTTGATTTTGCATGTATGAAACTTTATCAAGTAGTCAAAAAAAAATTGTTAAAATAATTTCACTAGAATTGATGACACATAAACACCATCGGCTTTCAAATTTTGAGCCAGTTTAATATTTTAAAATAAAAAAGGAAAGAATTTCATGATTACAATGTTTTTTCACCTACTATCAAACTAAGTAAATTACCGAAGGAGGTGTAAGTATCACCACATAGGTTGTATAATCATCATATACTTGTATTAAAATTAAATTAAACCATCACTTTCACTTTCACACCCATTTATTATCATTATCCCAAAAGTATCCAAGAAATGTCTTAGCAGCATCCAAACTTGGAAAATAGGTAGGTTCAAGAAACATATGAGTCAACGAGTCACCGCCATCACAACTCAACCCAACTCGGTTTCCATTAGCCTCAGAGGTTCCCATCACCACCGCCAACACCTGCTTATACGCATAGAAGAATCTCTTCATCGCAACCTCAATACACTGCATAGCCTGTAACAAATGAACCTTCTCGAATCCACTCATCTTCTCCGCTACATAAAGTTTCATTGCCGCTTCTTGAATCCTGGGCCCACCTTTAGGATCCACTTCAACATCCAATATCTCCGGCACTCTATGCCTCAAATCCCTACACATCTTCGTCACTTCAACTAACTCCTTTGATCGCATACAAAACGACGCTGTTTCGTAACACGAAGATTTCATTGATAACTGATTCTTCAATTTCAAGAAATCGCCTGGATCCATCATCAGATGAACATCCTCAACTTCCGTTAGAAGCTTCCAGATCCTCTCCACCATGTAACAATCCTCCGCCGCCTTCTCAAACCTTCTTCCGTTTATCGATTCGCCGATTCTTTCTAGAAGCTTCCGCGACGCGTGAATCCACGACTCCACGATCTGGTGCGTCGCGTGAACCGCGTGATTTTCGTAGTTCTCGATTCGGTCGTCGTACGGCGTCGTTTTAAGCGCGTGAATTTCGTTCGGTTTGCAAACGTCGTCGTATCGGAGGCTCGGTTTTCCCGCGAGGTTCGGTTCTCCCAAACCTAGCGTGTAGGTACACCTCATCATTTGGCACTCTACAGAGAGAAGGATCCTCTGCGCTACGTCTTTTGATTTGTACCACGTGGCAAGTCGTGGTAAAAGACTAGTTTCGCTATAGCTTCTGATATTGCTATTGCCGCTGCTGAGATAAGCGGTTGGTGTTGTGCCACGTGTATCGGGGTTATTTTCCTCGTCTTCGCATAGCATAGCGATTATTTCAATTTGTCGCGTTGCAAGGGACTCTATTATGCGGTTCCATTCTCTGTGGTTAGCGTAAGGTCTGCGGTCGGAGAGAACCGTAGAGAGGAAACGAAACGTGATTTCGAGTGCTTGTAAAGCTGGTTTTAAGATTGATTCGTTGTTCCAGTTGGGAAATTCTCTTGAATTCCAAAGCTTACGAAGCTCCGGGAGGCGGAGATAGTGGTCGTAAGCTAAACAAAGCGGTGGCGCCGCCGCAGAGATGTCGTTGGTGATTGTGGGTAGTGGCAAAGAGGGTAGGGAGGTGCGTGGTGAAGATTTCTCGGAGTGAGAGAGTTTTGGTGCTTTGGAAGGCATGTCGGAATTGGGCATGTTTAATTTCCAATGTAAATCAACCATTTTTGGAGAAAAGTAGTAAGATGATAGAACCTGATTATTATTTTTTTCAATGATAAGGATAGAGTTTCTATTGTGTTTGTGTTGTGTTGAGGATTTGAAATGGATAAGGGAAGAGAGAAGGGTATTTATATGGACAGGTAGAGAATTAGATGTGGCTTGTGAAATTTGAAACAGCAAGGAAAGCATAAAAAAGACGTGTGGACTGTGATTATTTTAGGTGAGCATGAAGAGAACGAGGAATTTGAAAGTCGCGATGGTTTGAAATTATTTTAAAATTTATGTGGAAAAATTAAAGAAATGAAAATATATATTTTATTAAGAAGGTGTGTTAATTAATTAAATTAAACATAGACAACAGTTTTGGGAGGATAAAATAATAATAAAAGTAAAAAGTTGGGAAAGGAAGAAGAATGGTGGAGCGGCAAAGAAGATTGAAATTTATCCAAAAAAAATAAAGAAGACAACATGCGAGGACAAAAAAAGAAGGCGTCTGTTTACTTTGAACTGTGTAAGGGAATAAAATGAGTTAAATGCCAAGTAGTGGGAACGTTCAAGTTGGAGGATTTTGGATAATACGCGTTTGGAATACATCGTGATATTTCGCCACTGCTATTTGACATTGTGGACAATCACTCGCCGCCTGTTACGCTATTAATTAATTTATATTAAATATGGACTTGTTATGATATACAATGGATGATGGGCTTGCTGATTTTGGCACCTTGCTGCTTTTGGCACCATCCTCAATCCCTTTCCCCTATAATCTACTCACCAAAACCCCTTTTACACCAATCGTCCAAATACACTATTTTATCACAAACTATGTTTTACTATTTTATACAAATTAAAAAAATATAAATAAAAAAAATATATAAATTTTAAATATAAATAAAAAAAATATATAAATTTTATTAAATTTAACGTATTCTGATTATAATAAATGCAAAGTGAAAAAAATAATAAATTAAGAATATTAATTAGAAGATACATGTTGGATTTTTCTGTCTAACCTTATCTATTTCACGATTAAATGAGTTGCAGCTTAATTCGAATCAGAACATAATAACACTAGCTTAAAATATAAAACAATAAAAATTTTATTTATTAAATATTAGAAAAAACAAATGTAGAAAAATTATTACATAAAATCAAACAATATTAAGCAAATGAGACAATCAATAGAGTAGAAAATTGTCATATGTGATCTTCGGTGATTCAATGTTTAAAAGTTTAAAATTTTAACAACGATCAATGGTGTCACTTTTAAATAAAAGCTTATCATTCTTTGTGTTTAAAGTTAGGATAGTATATAATTCATCGATGATGACTCGATAAACTCAAGAGAAGACAAATGTAAATTAAATTTTAAAACATTAATATTTGATTTTCTTATTTTCTTATATATGCACCAACACTTACTAAGTTAAATCGTATCATTCATGACAACGTGTAATACTATAAGTCCTTACAAATAAAAAGCAATATCAATTTTTTTAAGAGAGAAAAATGAGTTGTGTTCTTGTTTAAAGAATTATGTAGGCGTAGCCGACGATATACTATGATCCAAGTCCAGAGTAGTTTAGTGAGTGAATTAATGATTTAGAGTTTTCATTTGAGTAGTATGTCTATATATAAAACTATTGAACATTGGGCTCCAAACTTCTGATAACCTATTGGTCTCTCACTACTCAAGTCTTTGATTAATACTCAAATTACGAACTAGTTTGATCTAATTAATAAATCTAGATAGTATTTAATGATGGACCGAGTTGTTGGGTAAAGTTACCACGATCCAAATTGCTATTAGTTTTTTAAATTATTTTCAAGTATTCATCGACTACTAATCATATAAGATGACTTTTCACCCTAGATGTCGCAAATGAATAGTTATGATGCATGCGTCTTTGGCATGAAAATTAAATAACATGAGGTAGTTAAGGCGTGCGTGTTGATGGGGGAGTCAATGTATTTGGGATAATATTTGGCTAATTTGGTGGCAAACGAGCATGTTTAGTGGCAGACTATATGGGAATGGAATGGAAATAGGAAATAGGAATAGGAAGGAATCAATCAATGGATGGACATGGACAGTAGGGCAGACCCCACGTCACGTGGTGTGAGATGAAAAATACGTGACGTTAGATAAGAACATTTTTTTTTTCCTTTTCTTCCTTTTCATCCATATTTTCATTCAAAAAGTATGTGAGTGGATTAAAATACTTTGTAAAAATAAATGAGCAATGCATGCGAAATTACATTAAGGCTCTGCTTGATAGTTTACAAGGGAATAGTAGGACTCTCTTTGAGTCACTTGTTAGACAATTCAATGTAGAAATATTTTGCTGAAATTACAAGAACTTTTTTTAAAAAAAAATCATGTATAATTAAAAAAATCATATTACCTGTCATAAAGAAAGTCGTTTAATATTTATTTAATTTTCATATTGTCAAAGAGACAAACTAAAATTACAGATTAAACAAAATAAAAAGACCCAAAAAGTATTTAACTAAAAAAAGTATTAACGAAGCATTTTGGAGTATTTTGAAGAACTTAAATAAATTCATCAAATCATTTTTATATCTTTGTAAAAATTTTAAAACTTAAAATATATTAGTTATTTGCATCACTTTCTCATCTATACCTATATATATATATAAAGGGAGTACATACTTTTTATGTAACTTTTTTCTTTTAACTTTATCATTTATTTAAACTATTTTATTTATAATACTTTTTGATTAAATAACACAAATTTTAAAATATATAAGTATATAAAATGATACCAAGTTTTGGTAAGTATAATATTTTTTTTCTTCTTAATTAAACTATTTTATTTATAATTTTATCATTCTTATAATTAAATAATTATTTTTTAAATAATTATATAATTTTGTAGTTTCTTTTATTTTTATCAAGAAAGTTTCTTTTATTTTTATTCTTATATTCACTTGCACGCTAGTTCTCTATATACTCTCTCAAATGAAATGAACGATTTCATTTGTTTTTCCTCTCCTCTTCTCTTTTCAAATTCTTCTTATTCCTTCACTTCTAAACTTTTAAAAAGAGTCTAAGCACTGAGAACTATTAGTAATAATCTTGATATTAATAAAAAAAGATAAATATCTTATCAGATAAAATAATGTAAATCATATTTCAACAAAAATAAATAAATAAAGTTGTTTGTAAATATGTTAATTTTCTAGTCTTCCTTTCAACAGATAAGATAATGTTTTGGCATGAGAGATACCCGACTTTGCCCCATGATGACCCATAAGTTCAAAGTGAATGAAAATACTTTCAAAAGAAGTGGATGATATATTAATATCCTCGTCAGAGATAGAGATATATAATTATTAAATGAACAGCCACACACAAGAAAAGAAAGATAGAGACGGTATTTATAGATAGGATAGAATCTGAGGTTCGTGTTATTATGGTAGGGAAATAAAATTAGAAGGAAAATAAAATCAACAAGATTCGAGAAAAGAAAAGAAGACCAAGGATTTTGTATTTAAAAGAAATCGAGATTAAAGATGCAATAAAAAAAATCTGTATTTACACATATAATAAAAATAAATAGATATTTTGATTATTTATTAATTAATAGATAAAAAAATATATGTAATGATATATGTACCAGCATATGTACCAACAATAAATTAATTAAATTGATATATTGTAATGTTTTTAATATATTATAATTTTTTTTATGTATTAATATATTAATTGTTTTTTGGATGAAATTTTGTTTTTTTTTTTGGGTTGACAAAATATACAGAGGAAAAAATTTATATAATTGCGACAAAAAAATAATTTTTATATATAAATAATTTTTATTTATTTTAAAGATTACATCAATGGATATTTATTAGAGAATTGAATTTCATATCTCTATATTTTAATTTTTACCCTCATATTTAATTATATTATTTGTATGAACTTTTAAAACTATTTTTGTAAAAAGATGCAAAAATTTTAAACAAAATCAACCTTTTTTTTAACCTAACATCTATGTTTCTTTTACATACTGAAAATTTTATGTTTCAAATTTTTGATATGTAAATTTTTTTCTCAATTTCTTTTATGTACCGAAAATTTGGAGTTTTTGAAATTCCTAGTATGTAAGATTTTTTTCTCAATTTATTTTACGTATCGAAAATTTGGAGTTTTTGAAATTTCTAGTATGTAAGATTTTTTTTTTCAATTTCTTTATATGCTTGAAATTGAGTTTTTTTAATTTCTTTCATATATTGGAAATTTCGTTACGAAATTTTTGGTATGCAAAATATTGTCTAAATTTTGTTTACATACCAAAAATTTTGAGTTCTCGAAAGTTCCGATATGAAATATTTTTTTCTTAATTGGTTTTGCATACCTTTAAAATTTCCGATATGAAAATTTGTTTCTCAATTTATTTTACCTATTGAAAATTTTGTTTTTTAAATTTTTGGTATGCAAATTTTTTTCTCATACTATAAATTTTATTTTTGAAATTTTTGGTATGTTAACTTCTAAACCAAATTTTTGAAAAATAAAATTTCATATCGGAAATTTCGTATTTGTATGGGTTAAAAATGAGTCTAAAAATTTTCAATGAAAAAAGATAAAAATGATATAGGTAAAATTGGATTTTTCAAGAATTTTGGGGGTAGTGGATGATGATGTATCAAAAGTAAATATATGAGTTATCATATTTACATGGATTTGTGCGATATCTAGTTGTTCAACAAAGTTATGATTCTAAATGAAGTGGTATTGATGAGGTTAGATTTCATCAATCACTTTCCCATGTATCATATTGATGAGTTACACATATTCATGTTAATATCAACATTATCACCGTCGGTAATCACACGTTATTAATTCTTTAATGACGGTGAGAAATCAATTGTCTTGCTTAAACAACAATTCCTCAGCCTGTTAACCAAGACGGTTGAATTAACAACCGATAGTTCAAGACTATTGTACCTACATCTATTCCTATAGTTTAGAGTCAATAGATGTGTAACATAAATTAAGATCTAAAGAGTATTTTCTAATAAAACTTCAAATCAAATATCAAATTATGATGATCAACTCATAACAAGCATTAAGAACAAATATAAACATTGGCATTCATGAGTTGCTAGAATATATATAGCTATAAATCAAAAGAGATACAAAATAGTATGATTGGTTATATCTAACCCCAACAAAGAGAGATTTAGCTACTCATTGTAATGATAACTTTACAAGATCAAAATGAAAATAAGAGAAATTGGTCTTCAATGATGATTTCCATGTTTTCTCCAATGGTTTTCTCTCAATTTTGAGTTCTCTCTCTATCTACAACTCCCCTTCAAATAAGAGATGCTTCAACTTTAAATAGTTTTCTAATAAGTGACATTTCACTTGGCGAACATCTAATTCGCTCAGTGAGTGAGTATACTTCACGCAGAGCAAATTCCAGCTGTCAAATCGCCTTTAGTTTTGCTCAACGAGATAAAAACAATAAAAATATGGACTTAAAAATTAAATTTTGAACTCATTTTTTGTGGATGAACTTTTTATAATGTTATAAACATGCATGAAAAAATCCATTAAAAATGTATGATGTTATAACATTAAAAACTAAAATTGCATGCATTATAATTTTGTATAGACTAAAAATTATATTTTTTAAAGACTAAAATTGAAAAGTTGAAATTTTATAGACACTAAAAACATATTTAATCCTATTATATATTATATAATGTAAAAGAAACAAAGCCCGCAAATTAACCGTGAAGAAAAGTTGTCCAACAAAATATGGTCATGCAAGCTAAGTAAGGTCTACGATAATTCTGTGTCCATCTCAGTTTTAGTGTTGTGTGAGAAGGGATAGGGTTTTCACTCTGTATGATATGTTTACTTTCTCTTAATTGCTATGACCTATGTAATAGCCGTAATAAGTATCTTAATTGTATAAACCTTTGCCAGATGAAAATAGAAAATGGTAGAAAGGCAACGTATCCCACTAAACATTAATGTATTTCAAAAAAAAATTTAAATTGTGTTGCCAGAAATTTAAATTTAAATTTTCTAATGTAGAGTTTGGATGCATAGAAATACAAAATTTACTATTTCAGAGGAGTATTAGCAACACACTTCTTTTAGTGATTGAATTTCATGTGGAACACTCCAATATATGTTGGTCCATTTAAATTTAGTGGGATCCACATAAATTTCAACTAATAGGAGAAAATTTGTGTTAAAAAGTGTGTTATTCACATTATTCTTTAAGATTGTAATGATTTGTTGGTTTTTTATTTATTTAAAAAAGTAATGTTTTTTATATTAAAAAAAAGGAAAAAATGGGATGTTTTGAGTAGAATGTGGGCTCAAGGGTATGGGCATTATAAAAAATATTAATAATTAAATTTAAGGAATTAAAAAATCAATTACTTATCTTTCTTCATAATAGAAAGATAATTTAAAAAAGAAAGAATGTATTAACAAATTTAATTTAAAAAAAATATTTTTAATTTGTGTAAATCGTTAAAAGATCTAGGTCTTACCTGTAAAGTTGGAAGGACAGATATTGTATTTTCCGTAAAATATCATAAAGTCTGCATATTTTATTAGTAGCTCAAGTCGTTCTTAATTAATGTGGCTGTACAATCATTTTCATCAAATCATGTGCGTCATTAAATATAACATTAGGCCAAAGTACTACCTAATCTCGAGAATGTTAAACGTGGTCCGTGTTTAATATGTTCCATCTGCGGTACACATGGAATAAAAAAAATGAAGACATGACATTAGGAAGAATGGCCATTTTTTCTTGACAAAAGAAAAATGAAGGCATGAATAAGTACTCCTTCTATTTCATATTAAACATTATATTTTTATTCTATTTTTTGTGTCTCAAAATAATTTTCATTTTTAAATATTATTGTAATATTTTTTAATTTTTAATTAGAATTGCTTAAAACATTTTAAAAGTTCTATTTTAATTTTAAAAATTATAATTTTTAATAAAAAAATTACAATTTTAATAATTAAAAAAAAATAAACTTTTAGTTTACATAAAATTTCAAAATTTTATTATTAATCTTTATAAAAAATTGACAATTTTTTAGTCTTAAAATATATTTATTTACTTTTATTCTTTATTTTAAATTTTTCTTGTAAAATGTTGATACTTTTAATCCTTAAAAAAGTCTTCATAAACCTTATATTTTATAACATGGAATATTTTTTATTTAAATTATAACACACGACAACTGTATACTTAAGATGATAAAATAATTTTTTCATTAAACAAAACAAAATATACAAATCATATTAATTGAAAAGAATACTAACGTGACAAAACCCAAATTAATTTTTTTATTGAACAAAAAACATACTAACTTCAAATCAATAATAACATGAAGAACCAACAAAAACATGACAATGTGAAGAATACATGAAGAGTCAACAAAAAAATAAAAATAAAAACCAACAAAAACAATGTAAAAGGAAAAATACATGAAGAACAAGAAAAACCTAAAGAATCAAAATATAAACCAACTAGAAAGATGCAAAAGCAACATAAAGGATTAAAAAGAAAAAATAAAAAATGGTGGAAAGCAAGAGCAAGATTGTTAAAAGAATCTTAAGGATTTTTGTGAGATCGTTGAATTAGAGTTGAATATATATTTTCAGCCAAATAGTCTCACAAAATCATTCTAGTAAAGAACTCATCAAACTCCATATATTTTTTTTAGCAAGAGACAAATTTTTAAGTTGTGAAAAATTTCAATTAAATATCATTAGATTTATTGTCCTCTTTAAAAAATATTTAAAATCTCAATTGAATACTCGTGAATTATTTATATTAATTTTATTAAATTACCCTTATTATTATTTTATTTTTTTCCTTTTATAAATTCATTTTAATTAATCAATCATTGCTTTTATGCTAATTAATATTTTAAGCTCTCTTTCCACTAATATATGCAACATGTGCCATAGTCATTTGTCCCAATTTCAATGCATTAAACATGCAGAGCCAAAGTCAATTCACGGGAATTTTAATTTTTTTAATTATTATTAGGAATATGAAATGGTATGAAATTTGTTTTATACAAATTTGAGTTGTGGTTGTAATAATATTTGCAAAACAAAATTAGAATTTTTTTTTCCAAATAAATAGATTTTAGTGAAAATATTAAAAACTCTAATCAAGGGGATAATTACCCTCTATCCCAAAATAATTGACCTATTTGCAAAAAAATATTTGTCACAAAATAATTGATAATTTTAATTTTCAATACACGATTTTTCAATTGTACCATTTAATTAATATTAATTGTATAACTTTCAATACAATATCTTTTAATATACATTTATGACATTGATAATGTATCAATATATTACAAGAATAATTTGATAAAAAAAGTATTTTCTCTCTTTTATTTATACATATTTTTTAATATATGTAAAATGATCAAACGACTCAATTCTTTTGAGAATGAATAGAGTAATTGAAATGAAATAATTATGATTTTTTCCCTTGAAAAATGATAAAAAAATGGAAACATTACCTTGAAAAGAACACATTTTAAAATTTCAATGTGTTGAAAACACAACTTTCAAAAAATGACTTATTGAATATTTCAATGTTTGATTGCTTAATAAGTGTCCCAGCCGCATTTGTTTGCATTTAAAAGATAATCGAGATAAGATTGTAAATATTTGCATGTAAATTTGAAGAAAACAATTATTTTGAGGAGTTTAATTTATATGAACTGATAGTGTAAAAATATTTTATACAATCGATAAATTATGACTAATTATGTGGGTGACTTTATAAGCAGTTATGGTAAAAATCAAACATAATTAACAATCTGACGGTTGTGATTGATTGACAATGTAAAAATATATACATTGAAAGTGTATATAAATTAAATTCATATTTTGAGACATGTTTTTTTTACAAGCGTGACTAATATTATGGAACATAGAGAGTAACAAATTATAGCAGAGAATATTTAAATCGATAAAAATCAATTTTTTTAACAAATTTTTTTATAGAGTAAACATTTTCTTTTCTATTGTGAATAATTATAATATATGGTGGATGTTCATCTTCCTACTTTCTATAACTCTCATAGTTAAAGGTGACTCACTCTACTATATTAAAGGTTACTCATTTCATTATGTTAGTATACTTAGTAGTAGACTTTTAATATATTTGTAAATTACAAGATATGTGTCCTATAAATAGGACTTATGTGCTCTTATAAGATGATGCATTGATGAATGCAGTGCAATACTCTCAACTTATCTCTTTCTCTTCTTGGTCTCTACTATTCTAATACATTTGTTGGTATACTTTTGATTAATTTCATAACATTTTTCGATATATAGCAACACATTAATTAATGGGTATTTTCATTTAGAGATAATAGTAGGGACTCTACATTTAATAGAAATTTTGTTCGTAAAACTTACTTCAGTCAACAAATACCGATATTATTAAAATTGACATTTTATCTCAAATTCAAGTTCAAAATCTCAAAATTGTATGTGTAAATTTTAAGTAGTGGTGACTACTTCATTCTACATAAGGAAAAAAAATTGAAAATCCTTAAATTATTCGAGTTAGAAAAGTTCCCCAAAATACCATCAATTGCAAGACATTAAAACTAGTTTTGGGGTTAGAAATATTGAACCCTAGATGTTGATGGTGGTGTACTTGACTTTTCGTTTGATAGCCAACTAAGCAATGATGTTTCAAAATTGTGCAACCGCATTGCCCAAAATTAAAATGCTTTGCACTTGTACATTCCAATTGAAAAGAATATTTGCAGCATATATACCAATTGCTACCATACACATAGAGAAAAATATCAATTGTTACAACACAACATTAAATTAAATCATAACAAACTTAAGTGAAAGCTTTTATAATGAAGGAATTGTAGATCCACAAACATGTGCTTGTGTCAGATGCAGTTAGATGTGCAGGACCCTTTGCTTCTTCTCAATACCATGTTGGACATTTTTGTGTTGAACTATACTCTTTTGTGAAAATCGCCCCATTATTGTCGTGTGAGTTGGTGTTAGAAGAGACAAAGAAGAAAGTAGAAGCATAAATTATGTGACCCTAATTGTTTGGTCCTTTCATTACTTATTTTGTGTTGTCCCCTATTTTTTTAGCAAATTTAACATATCATCAATGTGCCAATTTGCAATTGAGAGAAGGATTGACAAACTAAGTATTCTTTTTGTTGAACAAGCCTTTGGCAAATAAATCTAAAACGTCCTTTCACATTCTACTAAATGAAAAACAAATAAACGCAAAGTTGTATAATTAATGAGAAATATATCCAAGAATTTCTCCAAAACGCTAAATCTTCCGTGATAGACAAAAATCAAATCCAAAAAATATTTGTTGGACACAAAAATTTGATATTTAAGAGGCTGAATATTGACACTATATGTATGAATATTGTTAACAATGATAAATAAATATAAACATAGAAAGGAGAAATAAAAAGAGAGGAAGAAGAGAAAGAACCCCATTGAATTTTATAATCAAAATGAACAAAAGCTGAAGGTAATAGAGTTACAATTAGTACATATACAAGAGAATAAAAAAGTCTAAAATACATTTACTATTAATATATAATAATATTAAGTAACATCTCTCTTCAAACTCATGATACATTAATGGAATGCATCGAGAGTTTGTCAACCAAAAAACAAAACTGTTTAATGGAATGCATCTTTGTGAACAAATAAACAATTTGTAAGGAAGAAGAGACAAATGGTAGAGTAATAGTTCCATGCTGAAGATGATGACGAGTAAGATGACAATCAATCTTAATGTGCTTGATGTGTTCATGAAAAACTGAGTTATGAGCAATTTCAATAGCACTCTTGTTATCGCAGTGCACCGAAGTTGCCTTAGAAAGAGAGATACTCATATTAGACAAAAGGCAACACAATCAAATTATTTTAGCAGTAGTGGATGTCATAGCACAATTCTCAACTTCTATAGAAGAGTGAGAGACAATGTCATGTTTCTTACTCTTCCATGTAATAAGAGAGTCTCCAAGAAAGATACAAAATCTTGTGGTGGGCTTACCATCTATGGTGTCACCAACTCAATCAGCATCAAAACAACTACGTAACTCCAATGATGACAACGATGGAAAGAGAAGGCTCTGAAATTGAGTTCCTCGAAGATAACGAAGAATACAAAGAACAATTGTCAAATGTACTGTAGTGGGTGAGACAACAATCTGACTAACAACATGAACAACATAAGCAATATCAGGTATGGTAATCGTAAGATACACTAAGCTACCAACCAAAGTACGGTACAAAGTGGGATCTGGTAAAGGAACGTCATCCGATGGAGCATATTTCACATTCAACTCAAAGGAATATTTGTTGCTCTAGTATCAGAAAGACGAGTTTATTGAAGAATGTTGGCAATATACTTGGATTGAGAAATAAGGTAGCCTCTAGGAGAGTAGGCAACTTCAATCCCCAAGAAATAGCGAAGAGTTCCCAAGTCCTTCATCTCAAATTGCTTGGCTAACTGCAATTTCAACTCATTGATTCCACTAACATCATCACCTGTAATAATCATATCATCAACATACAAAGAAAGTATAGTGCGATTATAAGTGGTAGACCTTATAAAAAATGTGGAATCATGTTCACTAGAGTAGAAACTAAGAGAAGTGATCACAATAGAGAATTTCTCAAACCAAGCTCGAGTAAGCAGCCTCTATTTCCTTTTTCTTTAGCCTAGCCCCCTATTTCCTTTTCCTTCCCTATTTTATATTCCTTGAGCTTTCTACTTCCCTGTTACAAAGCAGGAAGCTCCCCCTCCCCTATTTTTGTTTTGTTGTTTTTTTTAGCCTAATAAAGTTATTACTTTTACTACTTGTACACTTAATAAAAAAGGATAAGCCATCTATTTCTCTAATTATCTAAGGTTTCCCTAATTATATGAGGTTGCGTAATTTTTGATACAAAATAACTTTAAAAAAACCTAGAATTTAATTTTATTTCATGGACACATAGATTCATCATTTGAGTTTATAAATTGAGAACAAAAAAATCAAATATGGGAGAAGAGAAAGACTGCTAGAAAAAAAAAACCACATGAGAGGAAACCAAAAATTGAGAGAAAAAAAGAGAAGAAAAGAAATTAGAAGCAAAAATAGTCACTGATATATTCAAGGTATTTTTTATATATAATATTATGTCTGTGATTTTGTCTTTTTAAGTAATATTCTTATATATTTATTTATTTTTAAAATATGCAACATCAAATTTCAATTTGTTTTTAGTAAGTAGAAGATAAATAGCTGTAACAATGAAAGTTAAAAAGAATATAAGATCAAATATCAAACCTTTTTTTTTAGTAAGAAGAAGAGAAATAGATGTAACAGTGGAAGTTAAAACCAATATAATAAGAAGATCCAGGACCATTGTATCATCTCTTCCCCTTCCTCTCCTCGTTTATTTTTGTATCTTTTCTTTTCTTCCTCTCTCTCTTTTTTTTTTCATGCTTCCTTTTTATTCTTGACTCCCTCTTTCCTTTTTTTTTCTTCTCCCTCTTTCTGTCGCCCCCCGCCCCTTCTGATTATTTGACTTTATTTCTTTTATATATTTATTTATCTTTTTTTTTAATTATATATTGAAACTAGGTTTTGAGCTTCAAGCCCATTTATTTTTTTAGCTTAAGGCTTTCAACATCTATTTTTTAACAAGTTCAATTTTTTATTTATTATCATTGTTTAATTAATTTCTAACAAATATTAAATCTTCCAAAATAAAATAATAAATTATTTTATCAAATGTTAATTAGATGAGATATCTTTTTAATATTTGAGTTGTTATGACACAAGTTGTGCAACTTGATAGCTCTAAAACTCGTTTTTATAAATAAATTAATTTACAATCGACTTTTAACTTTGATTAATTAGATTTGACATCTTTTTTCAATTTTTGAGTTTTAAGACACAAACTATACAAGGTGGTGGTTTTAAAACTCTTTCTAAACACAAAAATAATAAAACTCTTTTTAAAGGGGTTAAGTAGATGTGACATTTTTTTAGTCTATGAGTTTTCAATACACAAGTTGTACAATGTGATAGTCTTAAAACTCACATTTCAATATAATTATTTAAATCAAACAAATTCATTCTCTTTCGTCAAAACAACTTTATTTTCTATATCAAAACAAACTTTTTTTTAAAAACAATCAACACATCCAGATTTTCTACTCAAGAACTACATAGCTTTGATACGCAGGAACAAGACCACATTCTTGTTAAGCACAATAATAAAATTTCTTTTTTACTTCTATATTGTAAGCTCCCTTTTATTTTAATATCACATTCATAAAAAAATAATTTATATTTGTATTTATTAATAAGAAGAAAGTAAATATTTTTTAAGTTAACATAAATTTTGCAAAATTAATTATAGACAACTGTTTTTTAATGGATGTCGTATGTTGTAAATACATTTCCTGCGCATAATCGACTCCCGAACTCTAAACTTGGTTTCAAAGACCATATATTGTTTTTGTTTTTTAAGGGTTCTCAATGTTTTCCTTATTTTAAATAAACTTAGACGGCAATGAAGGTGCAAACACGAGAAGGGGGAGTTGAATTGTGTTTCTCAAACTTGAATTCTTTTGTTGTTTTGTTGAATATTGATGTGAGTTATTTGATGGATAATTAATCAGACTCAACAGCGGATAATAATAACATAAGAACACAACAATTTATTTTGGTTCACCATTAACTAGGCTACGTCCAGTCCCTTCTTTCAGAATGTCTTTTCACTAATTCAAACTCCTTTGAATTACAACACTACTGACCCTTCAAGCCAATCTTCCCAAACAGCCTGACAACCCCATACTTTTGAGGAATAACAACACCTTGACTATACAAGCCAAATCTTCTCAAACAGCCTGACAACCCCAGACTTTTGAGGAATGATAACAATACCTTGACTCTACAAGTCAAGTCTTCTCCTACCAATCTGACAACCCTAGATTGAAGAAGGAATCTACACCACTATCGAATTAGATTAAGAGGGTTTGGAAGTTTGCAAAGTTGCTTCTGAAAAGCTGATTTTTGCACTGATTCTTGTACTCTTTTGTTGCTTTTGGAAAGCTGATTGTTGCTTTGAATTACTCTCTTGAAAACACTTAGAAAATATTACTCTTACACACTTGTATTTCTCTCTTTTGAACTCTCAGATAACTTTGAATTGAAGCTTGAGTTCTTGTTTTTTTCGATGCTATATTCTTCAGCATTAAGCCTCTATTTATAGTTGAAATTAGGGCTTTACTTTTATCTGATGTTTTACTTCTGGAGTGTATTTCGATTAATTCTGTTTTGAGAGTATTCTGAAGTATTTTGCTCAGATTCTGTTTCTAGAGTCTTTTGCTCGGATTATGTTTTGAGCATGCTTTTAACTAGATTTTGTTTCTTGAGTCTTTTGCTCCAATTTGGTTTTGAGCATTTTTCTCAGATTCTGTTTCGAGCATACTTTTAGCTAGATTTTGTTTTTCTAATTTTCGTCTCTAATGAGATCCTCTTATGCTATCCTTTGACAGGTTCCTCTAATGACCATCGTCTGGTAATCATCTTCTGGTGACGTCATCTTCTGATGACATCCTTTGATTTCTTCTTCTGGTGACGTCATCTTCTGATTTCTGCTTTTGATGACGTCATCCTCTGATTTCTGTTTCTGGTTACGTCATCTGATTTTTCATGCTTCTTCTAAGTTAAAATACGCATTTCATAAAATACATTTGTTAACATCAAAACTTTAATTGCAAGAACCAACTTGGTTCCAACAGGCAACTCCATTGAATTCGAGAAATAATCGAAATTTTAGGTCACAACAACTGGTGACTCCTCTTGAGAGTTTTTAGAGAGTCAAGCCTAACATGATTAATTGTGAAAAAGTTATGTTAACGGGTCAAATACAAGCAATAAAACGTAACGTATGGACAATAACTCGAGTCGTTTCGTAAAGACTTCTGATTATATTAACCGAATTTAGAATCAATGAAATTAAAAAAGGGTTTGGAATTTAGGTTCAGGAAGATTAAGAAAATGAATTACAATCATGTTGGAACGATTAATCCACTGGGTTCAACGTTTATAAAGTTGAGACGTCTTAATCTTGGGCAATCTTCATTCTTGGAAGCTGACCAATAGGAGTTCTAAATTACAAAAATGGCAACCCCTACATGCAATTTTTTTTGTTCCCAATGTAATTCTAATGAATATACACTCTCTAATATTGCCATTTAGTGTTGTACATTACACCACTTCCTTAAAATAATTCATTTTTCATGGTTGATTATTCCAACATTTTAAAATGTTTTACGATAATAAATGATGAAATTTGAAACATGTGAAAATATAAATATTTTAAGTATTTTGACACTTGAAAAAGTATATACATGGGAACACAATAGATTATCAAGATATACGGATGTGTAAAAAGGGGAAAGAGAGTAATCATTTTAAACAATGGACTTTGCTTCAATAGTTTGGCTCGAAAAAAAAGTCACACGAGATATATAGGGAGTCATCAAGCAAAACGGTTGTTATCGTTATTCATCCATTGAATCTTAGGAACGTATAAAATCATAAGGATCGTGAAAATATAGAAACGAACAAGAATTTATTTATAATGCATAACAGACATGAATCATACATTCATACTTTATTTATACTCAACAATCTTGTATTGTACATTTATCTATAATACATAACACACATGAATTATGAATTATACATTCATATTTTACTTATGCTCAATTACATTGCTTATTATAAATGTTTTAACGTTTGCATTGGAAATATCATACACATGTGTTCCCTAACATTCTAAACTAGACTCATATCTTGTTTATGATCTAAGAACTACATTTTTTATTTTGTCGATCTACGCATAGACGATTGTTTTTTCTTGTCGATCTATGCACCAATAATCGATCTGGAGATGATCATTTTTCATTCCTATCGATCTACGCATCTGTAACCAATGTGAATATGATTATTTTTTCATTCATGTCGATGTACGCATCGATAACCAATACGAAAGACGATCATTTTTCATTCCTATCGATCTATGCATCGGTAACCAATCTGAAGCCAATCATTTTATTCATGTTAAACGCACCTGTAATTGATTTGGAGACGATCATTTTTCAACTTTGTCAGTCATTTGTTTAAATTTTTATTACATATCAAATAAATCAAAAGAAACATTACATCACTTCCACCTTGAAATTTCACATGTTTGAAGCGTTACTACTTTTGCATTACAACGCTCTTGTATTAAGAATTAATCTACTTTCACTATTTATCTATGGACAAAATTTAGGTCCTTATATTTACTTATCTTCTACAACGGTAATATGAAAATTATTGTTGTTATTCATATTTTATAGTAAAATATAATTAAATAGGGTTCTTGTGGTACCCCAATTTTGTCCGATCAATTAAAAATAATTCCAAAACAAAAATAAGCACTAATATGTTTAATAAACATTTTGCACTTATTATTATTAAATCTAAAAAGTTCATTTTAAGTCCATATTTATATAGGTTCCCATTACATTACATTTAGCACAAAAAATAAAATAAAATAAAAATAGTACTTATTTGATTACTGCTCAAGTAAGCAGCTCCTATTTCCTTTCTCTTGAGCCTAGCCCCCTATTTCCTTTTCCTCGAGGTTTCCTTTTAACAGATATCGTATGGTGCTAATACCTTCCCCGAGCATAATCCACTCCAAAACTCTAAATTTGGTTTCAAAGACCTTTTTTTAAGGATTTCCCAACATTTTCCCTATTTTAAATAAATTTTGATGGAGACTTCATTGAATTCGAGAAATACTCAAAATTGTAAGCTGTGACATGAGTCACACATACATCTGATGGAACATTCATTCATGCATTTTTGGTTAATGCAAAGTTGTATATTTAATGTGTGTATAAACAATGACAACTTTAATTCATGCATACTTAGGTTTCACATTCCATGATAATTTATGGGGCTAAATAGCATCCATGGTACTTAACTTAATTTCAGGTAACGTTTTAGTCCTTTATCTTTTTTTTCCCGATTTGGTCCTTTATTTTAATTTTAAGTGACAATTTAATTCTATGTTTTAAAATGTTAACAATATTATCCTTTTGTTTTACAAAAATTCAAAAAATTCATCAAAATTTTCAACCAAAACCCATAAAATTAATTATATTCTTTAATATAATACAAATTTTATCAAATTTGTAACTCAAATATTCAAATAAATTCATATTTTTATTATTTATTAGATGGAATTTTAAAAATCAAATAAAAAATGAAAATATGAGTTTATTTGAATATTTGAGTTACGAATTTGATAAAATTTGTATTATATTAAAAATGTAATTAATTTTATGGGTTTTGGTTGAAAATTTTGATGAATTTTTTGAATTTTTGTAAAAAAAAAAGGATAATATTGTTAACATTTTAAAACATAAAGGATTAAATTGTCACTTAAAATTAAAATAAAGGACCAAATCGGGAAAAAAAGAAAGATAAAAGACTAAAACGTTACCTGAATATAAGTTAAGGGACCATGAATGCTATTTAGCCTAATTTATGGTTAATATGAAGTTGCATGTTTAATGTCACATAGATATTATCAAGACATGTTTTGATTCACCCATACGATTTGGTAGAGTATTCATATATTCACTACATTTAATGTTATAAGTCATTCCCGAGAGAAACTTTGATCCATTCATAAATTTGATGGAAGACAATTTCGACAGAAGACATTTAAATTGGTGTTTATATTCATGTGTAGCTTAGACTAATTAAATGAGTTGATAACCATACATTTAATGTTGTGTTATTATCAATAGCGACTTTCATTCATGCATTTGATGGTGGACAATTTTAATAAAGGACATTTAATTTCAGCGTTGATAACCATGTGTGTGGCTTGAACTAAGTAAATGGGTTGATAACCATGATTTTAATGTTGTATACTTTGGAATTAAGTTGGTTTTCCACTTATAGTTTTGATGTTAACAAAAGTATGTTATGAGAACAATAAATTTGGATTAATGACTTCAGTAAGTATGCAAAAATTGGAAGAAGAAAATAAGAGGAAGGTACTAGACGAAAGTCATCAGAGGAAGTGACCAGAGGAACTCACCAGAGGAAGTAACCAGACGATGAGATCAGAAGAATGCAAAGTATAGGCGTCTCCCTTTGAACATATACCTCTAAAAGTGACGTGCTTCTAAAGGTTACGAAGATTGCATATGATGTATGAGTCTGATGTTTGGATTTGAAGATTGGGTTTGAAGACTACCTCTGGAGAATGGCTTTAAAACTAGATCTGAAGATTGAATTTAAAGCATGCCTCTGAAGCCCTTGCAAGCCTCTGATATGCACAAACTCAACAAGTCTCTAAAGAGTCCATATCAATGTATAATTAACTCTAAAGAGATTGTTCAAAGCTCACAATCCACTGATCAAAATGGTACAACACACTCCAAATGATACCTCTGATATGTAGTCTCTAATGTTTCACTAACTTTCAAGTTTCAACAACGTGATTTGCCCAATGCCACTAATTCTAAGTAATGCATTTCTCCCTCTGACCATCATTATTCAAGAAACACAACATCTCACTCCAACAAGAAAGTCAACACCTCTGATGGAAAGTCAACGACTGAAATTGAAAGAATTAAGTATGAAAATAAGACTTGGCCGAATCAAAATCTTGTGAAGATCCAAGAACAACCCGAAGCTCCAATCAAGCAAGAGTATGAAAGAAGATTCATGTTTTTGAAGATAATCTAAATTAATATTTGATTTAGATTTATAATTGAAGAAAATCTTTGACCAAGTTAAAAAGAAGATATTGTCAAGATTTGAAGAAGATATGATCAAGATCTTATCAACAAGAAGATATGAATTATTTTCAAGAAGATTTGATCAAGATTTGTCACAAGAAGATATGAATTATTTACAAGAAGATTTTATCAAGATTTATCTACAAAAAGATATTAATTATTTACAAGAAGATTTGATCAAAATTTATCACAAGAAGATATGAATTATTTACAAAAAGATTTGATCAAGATTTATCTACAAGAAGATATTAATTATTTACAAGAAGATTTGATCAAAATTTATCACAAGAAGATATGAATTATTTACAAGAAGATTTGATCGAGATTTATCTAAAGAAGATATGAATTATTTATAAGAAGATTTGATCAAGATTTATCACAAGAAGATATGAATTATTTAAAAGAAAATTTGATCAAGATTTATCTACAAGAAAATATGAATTATTTACAAGAAGATATGATCAATAATTGTTTACAAAAAGAAACACTCACAAGAAGATACATTTATTATTTGCAAAGATCTGAGTGAGGGTACTGGACGTAGCTACCAAGTTGGTGGTAAACTAGGATAAATTCTTGCATCATTTTAATTCTGCAATTCTTGTTTTACGTTTGCCTCTGATCACTTAACCCGATTGCTACTACTTTTATTCTAAGTAAGACACCAAACTCAAAACCAGTTTTAAATAAATTAGCAACAAGAATCCAACTGAGTCAAACACAATTCAACCTCTCTTCTCATGTTTGCATCATCAGTATGCGTTATTTAGGGGCTTTGATTCATTCATGCATTTGATAACCTTGTATGTGGTTTAGACAAAGTAAGTGAGTTGATAACAATCGATTTTATGTTGTGTGTCATTATCAATGGTTGCTTTGATTCATTCATGCATTTGATGGAGGACAATTTAGTGGTAGTACATTTAATTTCAGTGTTGGTAACCATGCATATGGCTTAAACTAAGTAAATAGAATGAAAAATTATATTTGTAAGCGATGTAATAGTGTTAACTTGGATTAAGGTTACGATTTGTTGCATCAAGGTTTAGTAGTATTTAAATATTATAAATATGAATTATGGTCTATTGTATTTAGCACTAATTAGCTAATGAATATATGTTAAGTATTGTTTATGAATGGATTGTGAGGGGTTAGACCATTCTTTTAAGTCTAATGAGAATTATCTTCCATCATCTATTTAGTTATTAAATCGCTACCAATTAAAGGTCGCTTCACCCCCCATTATTGTTCTCAACCACGATCTCTCAAACCAAAAGATATGTTATTCATGATAATCTATTAATATATAAATATGCTATAATATGTACCTATGATAAGTTGATAAAAATTATAATTACATCAAGGAGATGATCAATGGTTGTCGACAAGGGTCAAAGTAGTGGCCATTAGATGTCAAAGTGGTGACCAATGGGTGATGGAGTGGTAGAAGATGGTGGCCGGAGACTAACAGTAGTCGAAGTGGTTATCGATTGTGGTGGTGGTCAGTACAGGTTGGAGTGGTGGTCACCAAGTGCTAGAATGGTTGTCATGATGATTAGTGGTGATTAGATTGGTGGTTGGCGGTGGTCGTGGTGGTTAGATCGGTGGTCGGGTGGTGACCAACAACCATTGGTGATAACATGTCATAGTTAAAACTAAAACAACAATTATAAAACTTCTTTTTTCGGTTTGGAGTTTTAAGAGGAAATCCATTTTCAAATTGAGTAAAAACTAACTTAAACCTATTTTACCCGAATAGATTTTTTTTTTTCAAAAATAACTAGGAAAACGAAAAATAAAAAACTTAGAACCACCCTAAACGGACCTTTAATCAGTCAATTATGGATTGATAGTAATCAGGTAATCGACAATAAGAGTACTACTTCACCACTCATTCTCTAGTAATGATAATTCACTCATACTTGCTCTTTGCCATGGATTGAAAAGGTACACAGATCCTGATTCATCTCATTATATGTAAATATATTATGATTTGTATATATGAATATCTTTTTAATGAACATTAGGTCTAGTGATCATTTTGAAAATTAGACAAATGATTTTGCATCGTATTAAGAGTTTGATTTACACCATCATATGGTTTATACGGGAATAAGGGTTGGCCTACTATATATATATAGTTTAGGTTAGCGTGCTCCATGCCTTACATATATAATCAATATGACTTACCTGACTTGTTGATTTATCCATATTAGTATTTCTAAGATGAAATAAGATTTTAATTTCTACAAAAATTTAAAAATTTGTTTTACTGTGTAAAAAGATACAATTTTTTAATTCGTCCAAAATCATCACGTAAACATGTTTTTGTTTTATGAATATTATGCAAAACAGTTTTAATTTAGAATGATTTTTTTTCAAATATGTTTATAATATTATAAAAAATTATTCTACAAAAATAAACTTAAATTTCTATTAATAGATCTATATTTTATTTGTATTTATCTTGATTTTTTGGCGTTTCAATAAATTATATTTTTAAATTTTTGCAAAAACAACTTTTTATAATATTCTAAATATTTGAACAAAAATTTAGACATATGATATGTTTTGTTGGAATATAGACTAAAATTGTTTGTAAAAGAATTTATATAGACTAAAAAATGGTATTTTAGAGAACAAGATAGTAAGTTAGCATGTGAGAATGCAATATGTTCGTCGTTCGAACCACCGAACAATTTCAATTCATAGAGAACAAGAAAATATACTTTGTATCTAACATGAAAAAAGTAAATAAACAATGAATGAATAAAAATATAAAAACATCGTACATTGAGAGAAAATGTTAAATATTATCGAATAAAGACACATATAGAGATACAAATGAAAGAAAAAGACTTGAAAATGTGAGATTTTTTAAATTTAAGGTTGGAGAGTGTATATATATATATATAACATTTTACTTTTATTATAATTGAAGACAATAACTATAGTCCGACATTTTATTTATATTTTCAAAAAGTATATTGTAAGTTGAATTAAATTGATGAAGTATCAAACACCGTTAATTTTTCACTACTATAAAAAATTTGCAGATTTAATTTATTTAATTAAAACTATTAATTTGACAATCAATTGAATAAAATACAATGTTTATAAAAATTAGGTTAAATAGCGTCCCTTAACTTAATTTCAGTTAACGTTTTAGTCTTTTATCTTTCTTTTTTTCGATTTAGTCATTTATTTTAATTTTAAGTGACAATTTAATCTTTTATGTTTTAAAATGTTAGCAATATTATCCTTTTTTTTTTACAAAAATTCAAAAAATTTATCAAAATTTTCAACCAAAACCCATAAAACTAATTATATTCTTTAATATAATACAAATTTTATCAAATTCGTAACTCAAATATTCAAATAAACTCATATTTTTATTCTTTATTTGATTTTTAAAATTCCATCTCTAACAACATGAAATAAAAAATAACAATATGAGTTACGAATTTGATAAAATTTGTATTATATTAAAAAATGTAATTAATTTTATGGGTTTTGGTTGAAAATTTTGATGAATTTTTGTAAAAAAAAAGATAATATTGTTAACATTTTAAAACATAAAGGATTAAATTGTCACTTAAAATTAAAATAAATTACCAAATCGAAAAAAAAAAGATAAAAAAATAAAACCTTAACTGAAATTAAATTAAGGGACAGCGGTTGCTATTTAGTCTAAAAATTATTAAGCAAAATAATTGTAACTAGAATTACTCTCTACCCACCAACATTTCTCTTCATAATGTGCTTTAATTAAGTTCAAATATCTGCTAAGACACGTTATCTATGAGAATTTATGGGAGAAAAAAAAAAGAAGGCTTAAATATATGTTTAAGTGTTTATAAGGTAGCGCTATTTTTATTTTTGTCTATGTAATTTTTTTTTTATTTTAATTTTATATGTTTAAATTTGTTTAAAATTGTCGGTCTATTGTTAGTAATTGTTAAATAAAAGTTGAAATGATAAATAGAGAAGGGATTAAAACAAAAAACACGCAAATTTAAATGAACAAAAATAAAAATTAAAAAGGAATTTTCAGAATCAAACATATATATTTTTATTTAATTTTCGTTCGTGTATGTTGACATTTTTTTATTTGTCTCTATCTTTTTTTAACATTAACAGAAAAATAATTTTAAAATAAATTTAAACTTATATAATTAAAGTTGAATTAAAAAAACTTACAAAAGGCAAAAGAGAATTACATCCCACCCATCATTTAATCAAAATCCAATGGCACATGTGGTTGCGTATTCATTTTTTTATTTTACTGATGGGAAAGATTGAGATATGGAAAGACTTAACACTTTTTTTTAAAATAAATAAAAGGTAAATAAAACTCGTGTTACCAAAGTTCTAAAAACAATGATAGTTTATTTTTTTTACAATAAAAAACAATGTACTAGTATAATATTTTTTTTATTGATGAGATATTATAATTATTACTAAAAACTAACACAATTCATAAATGTCGATATTGTTAGTTTGGACATTTTATTTTAGATTCAAACACAAGATTTCATAATTATGTAAGTTAATTATAGTGAAATTTATCGTATTTTTTAATATCAAAAACAAAAATAAACTCACATAATGCGAGATTCTAAACATAATGTTCGATATAATAATATTAGTATTTATCAGTTGAATTAGAATTTAATAACAATACAATATTGACTTAATTGCAGTTTTAGTCTTATATTTTTATTGATTCACATAATTGATTTTCTTATTTTAAAATTCGACAGTTTTCGTCACCTCCTTATGATTGTTTAACTAAAAAATAGCGACGTGACATGTTTTAAATAATGCGGTATATAATACGATGATGTAAAATGATTAATACTCATAAAATCGAAATAAAACATGATAAAAAATTAACTTTCAACTTCGAAATTTTTTAATATTTGTAATTTAATTAATGACATATGAATAATTAATATATCTATATGATTTTATATCATAGAATTGCATCTTGCGTCATTTAAAATATATCAAATAGTTATTTTTTAATTAAAATATATGAGAGACTAAAACTGTCGACTTTTAAAATAAATAGATCAATTTCGTGAATTAGTAAAAATATATATCGAACTACAATTAAATCTACAATATTTTATTAATAAATTTAATGGACATACATACAAATAGTAAAATAGTTTTAAGGTAAGTATAATTAGCGGTGGCAAGTACATTAATATATAAAGTAAAGTCAAACCAGAATTTCCTTAATAAAATGATCATACAATAAAAAAAATTACCATTTTTTCATATTCTAATTTTAAAATAACCATACAAAGAGAGGTAACACAACATAATAAAATATTTTCATTAAATATCCAAGTAAAACAATTTCTTAATAAATATGTTGTGTATGTCGTTTACATCTTTTATTAATATAATAATTTTTTACCATTAAAAATACTACTCCCTCTTATTCCTTATAAGAAAAGATGTCTGAAAAAAAAAATTAGTTCTTATTATAAGAAAAAGTCACACATTTTAAAATATATTAATTAATTATTTATTTATTTTTTATCCTTTATTTACTGTTGAATAAAAATAAATATATTTTAAATAGGTAAATGTATATTTTTCAAAATCATTTAATATAAATTATATTTAAAATAAATAATCTTTTTATATATAAAAGGAGAGGGAGAGCAAAATAATTTCCGTTTGTGTTGAAGAAATGCAGATATCATCATTACTGAAAATGAAAAGCAAGGTTCAAATGTAGGGATGTAACTGAAAACACCTTTTAAATGTTTTTTTGTTGGTACACTGAAACCTGACATTTCGTAGAACCACCGAACATAGTAGCTATTTATTTAATCATTCATTCATTTATTCATTTTAATTAACTTTTTTGATGCATGAATAAATAACTTCTCCAAACTCAACATTCTACAACAACAAAGAAACAAGAAGCTACAAACAACAACAACAATAATAATAACTTCACATGATGATGCTATCTGCTACTCTTCCAATTTCCCCTATTTCTGTTAAATCATTCACAATGCAATCCATACCCTTCACTCATCGCTCTATTGTCCCTTCCGGCAACCGTCTCTCTCCGGTTAAGCTCACCGGAGTTTCAATGGGTGGCCGCTGTTCACTCCCACCTGTCAGACTGAAGTCCTCTTCACTCCCAACCTCATCCATTGGTAACTGAATGTTCTTTTTTTTTTTTTACTCTTATTTTATATAAACTATTATTATTGACAGAATGAAAAATGGGTAGTTGTTTTGAGCTTAAAGTTTTAATCTTTGCTTCTTTTTTAAATAAAATATTATTATTGTTATTATATTTATATTTATATTTATATCCCCTAGTAAATTAGTAATTGGAAGTGTTAAGTTCTTTTATTTTATTTTATTTTTCAATGAGGAGAGATGAATGATGTAACTCTTGATGCAAGATTATGTATCTGGTTAATTTTTTGGATAAGTGGAGGAATCTATAGAGAGTTTGAGATTTAAGGCTTTTGGTTTTGTGATTTTGGTATCTCAGTATTTTTAGCATTTTTATGAAGAGAAAAAAATGAATGAAATTTTGAATGAGGATCTGTTACTTTTGCAGTTGAAGAAGTTGATGAAAGAAGCAAGTTTATAGAGACTTCAAAAAATGGGAACTTGATTCCTCTCTATCAGTGCATATTCTCTGATCAGCTTACTCCGGTTCTTGCTTACCGAAGTTTGGTTCATGAAGATGACCGCGAAGCTCCAAGCTTTCTTTTTGAATCTGCTGAGCCTAATTTTCAAGCTTCCAATGTTGTGAGTGTGTTTTGCTTGTAGTTTTATGATTTTGAATTTTAAGGTTGTTTTCTTTGTGTTTTTGCTGACCCTACTTAGTGAGATAAGGCTTGATTGTTGTTATTGTTGTTGTTTTCTGTGTTTTTGTTTTGAATACGGGATTTGATTGACTGCAGGGGCGTTATAGTGTTATAGGAGTTAAACCAACAATGGAAATTGTTGCAAAAGAAGATAAGGTTACAATAATGGACCATGAATCTGGTCATTTAACTGAGGAGATTGTTGATGATCCTATGGTGATTCCCAGAAGAATCTCACAGGATTGGAGACCCTGTCTCAGTGATGAACTTCCAGATGCATTTTGTGGTAAGAGTTCTATGATCTGAATAAAATCCATGTACCGATATGGGAGATGGTGTCAAATTATGATTCAATTAATTTGTATGTGAAATAATGAGGCTGAATCAATTTTTATTTGATTCTATAACTAATTTATAAAGCAAGGATGCTGACGCATGATTGCTGCAATGATTAGCAGCTTTGAGTTAACGGAAAATTGTAACTGTTAGGATATTTTAAGTTGAAAATACATGCATGGAGCATGTTCAATTATATAATTCTGAGTTTCAGTATGTGCAACTATAATTCTTAAAAACTAAGAAAACATGATGTTGATGTCTTTTTCAATTTTTTTGGATGACTATAATAAGTGAAGTAGAAATCTTGTCGTTTTAAGGGCTTGAGATTTTTTTTATCCAAATACCGACAAGCTGCATTAGTACATTATTTGTAATTATGCGACTTCAGGTGTGCGCACGTGTGAAAGAGTAATGACAATACCTGTTTTGTTCTCATCTAATTAAATTACATATAGAACACTCACTAGTCTAAGCTGTTGTTCTAGGTGGTTGGGCAGGTTATTTCTCCTATGACACAGTTCGTTATGTGGAAAAGAAAAAGCTACCATTTTCAGATGCCCCAAAAGATGACAGGAACCTCGCAGACATCCATTTGGGCCTTTATGAGACTGTGATTGTGTTCGATCATGTCGAGAAGGTACCTGTTTTGCGTATGCATATATACAATAACAACTACTAGAATCTTGCTCGTGACGTTGATGTGTAGTTTAGCATTTCTAATTTGCACTGCATTTTATGCTCGTCATTTTAAGAGAAATTCGATTCAGATGCTTTATAAACAAAATGATATATTTTGATTTTTTTTATCTGAATTTTTGTTCATCAAACAAGGGAAATCATTTTAAATTCAGAATTCTTATAAATGCATTTTCTTTACATCTTTGGACATTTAATGATACAATCGTTGTGTAATGGATAGATATTCTGAAATGACTATTGAAGAGATGAAATAAATACTTAGCACTGGTATGGAATCCATTGGAGTTGTTATCAGCATTCGTATGCCTCAAGATTATCCATTTATTATTTAATTGCATTATTACATATGATATGAAGACATCATTCATAATTTCAATACTTCATTGGTGACTCAATTTCATACCTGTGCTCTGCCCAACAGAAAGCGCATGTGATTCTTTGGGTGAGGACTGACCGATACTCCTCAGTTGAGAGCGCTTACGCAGATGGAAAGGAACGATTACAAAAATTAGTGGCCAGATTACAAGATGACAACCCGTAAGTTATCTGTTTAATGTTGCTCTCTCTAATAATGTAGTTGCTTTCGAATCAAAATTAATTAGAAGTGTCATTTCCTAGCCCGAGGCTCGCTCCCGGCTCTGTGGATTTGCAAACTCGTCATTTCGGTACTCCTTTAAAGGAATCAAACATGACATCTGATGCATACAAGGAGGCCGTCCTTCAGGCAAAAGAACATATCAAAGCAGGAGATATTTTCCAGATTGTATTAAGTCAGAGATTTGAACGAAGAACATTCGCTGATCCATTTGAAGTCTATAGGGCATTGAGAGTTGTGAATCCAAGTCCATATATGACTTATTTGCAGGTTTATTTCTATGTAGCACATAAAAATACTTCATTTGGTAAAATCAATGTTCATCTGTTACATATTTTGATGATGATCAATGTCTTTTCCAAACAGGCTAGGGGATGTATTCTGGTTGCTTCTAGTCCAGAGATTCTTGCGCGTATTAAGAATGTATGTTTTCGTACATAGTTAGATTAGATTTTTAAATTAATTGATACTTCTTACTTGGTCACTTGAATGTTTATCACAAATCTTAATGGAAAAAATATTAGAAGTGAATAGTTATCATGATCTTGTCGTGAACAGAAGAAGATTGTGAACCGTCCATTGGCTGGGACATGTAAAAGGGGAAACACGCCACAAGAAGATGAAAAGTTATCAGCGCAGCTCCTGAAAGATGAAAAGCAATGTGCAGAGCATGTAATGCTGGTTGATTTGGGACGCAATGATGTTGGAAAGGTTTGTCATATACTTTCATTTTAAGGGATGCTCCTATTTGTTAACCCTGTTACATTATGTTATTACGCAATAGTTTACGCTATTATTTTGTATATTTAAAGAAATATTGCACTCTTAACAAAAATTCTGTTTGTAGGTCTCAAAAAGTGGTTCTGTTAAAGTTGAGAAGCTTATGAATGTTGAACGATATTCCCATGTCATGCACATAAGCTCAACGGTGATAAACTTTTCTTTTTAAATAAGAAAATATTTATCAAATAAATTCAGCATACTAGATAATATTTAATTGCATGTATTTATTACATTAATATTTAAAGGTTACGGGAGAGCTCCAAGACCATTTGACCTGCTGGGACGCCCTTCGTGCTGCGTTGCCTGTTGGAACTGTCAGCGGAGCACCAAAGGTTCGAAATTTTCTTCGCTCCTTTTAGTCCTTATATATATATTTTACTGTCAATTTCAATCTTCAGCTTCATTCTTACGCAATAAACGGTAAATGCAGGTGAGGGCCATGCAATTAATCGATGAATTGGAGGTGGCAAGGCGAGGGCCTTATAGTGGAGGATTTGGATACATTTCTTTCTCGGGCGACATGGACATTGCTCTAGCTCTGAGGACAATAGTATTTCCGACCGGAACAAGGTACGACACAATGTACTCATACAAAGACCTAAACCAACGGCGCGAGTGGATTGCGCACCTTCAAGCTGGTGCTGGTATAGTTGCTGACAGCGACCCTGCAGATGAGCACCAAGAGTGTCAAAACAAAGCTGCTGGTCTTGCTCGATCCATCGACTTGGCGGAGTCTGCATTTGTTGATAATTAGGATAAGATCTATGATACCTTCAAATCCAATCATTGGATATACCATTAGTCAATTATTATCCCAATCTAATAATAAATAGTTGCTTGTGTTAGGGGATATACCTTACAGATGTAGTTTCAGATTAAATTTGAGATAGTTATGTTTTACAAACATTGAATAATTACAATATGACAGTAATCTTTTCAAATTGAAGTATTTCTCAATTTGTATGTTTTATTTTTCTTTCTATAAGAATGTGAATTATGACAGTGTTATATCAAGTGATTTTAAAGCTTGGTAATTTATTTGTTTTAAGAGTATTATAAAGGGAATGAAATGATTAAGAATAGACCAAATGCACGCCTTTGGACCTAAACCGAGTGGTGTTATGCGCTGCTACCCTGCTACTGCAGCAGTGTCGACCCTAATAATGAGGGAACATGATCTTTGTTATGGCATATTGTTTGTGTAGTTGTTGGCACATCTTGTGTTTTTAAAAGTGGTTTATAATAATTTTTTATTACTTATTAAAAATATGATGGGGTTTTGGATTTTGATTCTTTTTAATTGAAACAAAGGTTTTGATGAATTGGTAATTGGTCATAATTGTGAAAATTAATTTTAGAAGAATTTCATTTAAAAACTTAATGTGTTTATAAATAGAGCTCAATAGATATAGAGTGATTTATTTTGTCATGTTTAACCATAAAAGTAGTGTGAAGTGATGGATTACATGAATCATACTGAATATTAGTGTAAAACTATGTTATATTAGTAGTGTATATCCCATATTCTCTTATAAATAACATTTTAGTAGTAGTAAAATTAAAATATTTGATTAGATGATAAATTATAATTACATTAAATGTGTAAATGAAAATAATTATGTGCTTACCACTCCTCTTCCTTACGATTCCACTTCTTAATTCTCTCGTCTCAACCACCAAACTAATTTTATATCATCTAATTAGTCATGGGCCATAACTGCCTTTTTTTCAAGATGACTATATATTTTTATTTGAGAGGATGAAATTTTGAAGTTGTTTTGCTTGAATGACATTTAGAATGTTATATATATTTGAAAGAGGCAACTTTTCGTTCGACTCATAATTACTCTGACACATTAAGCTTACGATTTTCTTGTCAATTATTTTATGAAAAATTATCTGTTGATTTAAGCCTATTTTGTCCAAGTGCTTTGATATTTTTGTGAGTCGAAATCCATGAATTTAAGTCATATTTATGTTTTGTTTGAAGAAATCTTCTGAACTCAACTCTAAACTTGCGTACCTCAAAATAATACGTGTTAATAACAATAAATAACCAAAAAAATTAATCTCCAAGCTTTGATAGTATTATTGATAGTTAATTAATGTTGAGAACCTCTTATTGGCAAATACTATTTTCTTTTTTGGCAAATACTATTTTCTTTTACAAGTGCTGTGGGCTTATCAAGCTCTAAAATTCGTTTGCCAATACATAAAAACTTCTAAGTGTTGGGGAATTTGTCAATCACTTGCACTGATAGATGATAAATATGGGTTAAGGTTTGTTGAAAAATAGAGGATAGACCTCAAAAATGATCATTACCATTACAACATATTACCGATCTATCTAAAATCAGAAGACACCATCTTACATGAGGTTACATCAAGCTTTACATCAGTACAAGCATGGTTAGATCCATATGCAAATCAGCAATGGCTAAAATCCAGAATAAGAACGTTGGTGCTAATCAAATATATATGCAGGGTTTCCCAAAGTGTGAACAGTTTACCTTCCCCGTAAACTGGCAGGAGATTGACCGTATCTCTCACTGCCAATTTCATCGTCTATCTCACTACTATCTAAACAAATACCATTTTGGTTTACACTCATTTCAGAACTAGCATTACTGCTTGTGGCATGAGGAGAGCCTGACACACTAATTGTTCGGCCACGCTGAGATCCAGACCTCACACTATACATAGAAGATGCCGGAATATTTGTCATCAATGGCCGTAAGTTGCCTGGAATGGTTCTCCTTATATCCTGGTCAATGAGAAACACCCATAAATGATAAGAAAATAATTATAGAACTTAATCGGTTTAAGTTAATCTAATAATTAATAATACTATGTAATAGTTAAGAATCTAAACTCAGTCATTCTTGAGACATCATCATCCAAAAAGGTAATTGGCGAATATGGGATTACATACATTTTTATACAAGAACAGTGATTTGTATGCAGCTATGCCACATTATAAGATTATTTTCATCTGATAAGGAGAGAGAAAGAGAGAGTATGTAGAATGTGTACCATATGCCTAATAGCCATATCCAAGGACTTCTTTGAGAGAGTTCTTCCAAATCCTGTGCTATCTGGAGATGAAGATGACTTGCCAGACAGATTACTACGCGGAGAGTTTTTGTTATCCATCATTGGTGGTGCTAGTTTTCGCATGTTTATCACCCTCTCAACCATTTTAGTGCCCATTAGTACAGGACTGACATTGTCATTCACTTTGGAGCGTCCACGGTTAACTGCAGGCATTGAGTTTCCACTTAAATGAACAGTGCCATTGGAAGACCGTCCTCTTGAAGGAGAACACGATTGTCGCTTGGGTCTTCCACTAGAAGAAGGCTCGACAGATGAAGACCGAGAAGTGGGAGCTCCAGGTCTGCCCCTACTCGCTGAAAGTGGCCTATCAGGTAGTGTAGTCCTCAAATTAGGTGGAGCATCAAGTGAAAACCCTGGCATCTCAGATGGCTTCCATGGTCTTGACCTCGCTGTTGGTGATGTGCCACGTGATGGTACTTGCTGCTGCCTTGCTGTCACTGGAGCTTGCTGCCTTGCTGTCACAGGAGTTGGCTGCCTTGCCATCACAGGAGCTGGCTGCCTTGCTTTAACAGGAGCTGGCTGCCTTGACGCCACAGTAGCTGGCTTGGTGCTTGAAGAAATCTTAACTGAAGAAGAAGATATACTTAGCTCATTTGATGGCATAGATGGTCGCCGAGTGGGAGTAGATGCTCTTGATGTGGACCTGGACGGAGGTAAAGTAGGTCTGCTAGTTGGTGTTGAAGATCTTGCAGTAGATCTTGACAAAGGTGTAGTGGATCTTGATTGAGTCGCTGGTTTTGCAGCAGGGGCTGCAGTCTTCGTGGCAGAAGTCGAAGGCTTAGTGGTAGAAACCATGATGGGCTTGGTTGTGGACATTGTGCTCTTGGATGCAGTTACCATGGTCCTAGTTGAAGGTATCGAACTCCGAGTAGGTGTTGAAGATCTTGATGATTTTGAAGCTGTGGGCAATGAAGGGCGTCCAGTAGGAGTTGCAGGGCGTGATCCGGGACCTCCTGATGATGAGGGCCTCCTAGCTATGCCACTTGAAGAGCTCAATATAGGGGACGAAG
Source organism: Cicer cuneatum (assembly GCA_037974295.1). Lineage (NCBI taxonomy): Eukaryota > Viridiplantae > Streptophyta > Magnoliopsida > Fabales > Fabaceae > Cicer > Cicer cuneatum. Next base: position 654,933 of record JBBPBO010000004.1, on the reverse strand, counting down.
TTGGCTGTCTAGATGCCAAGCTAGTCCTCCCAGCAGGCTCTGACTGATGATTTGCCAACTATAACCACAAGGAAACAATTTGAAGAAATATTAATTTCTAACACTAACCATAACCAAGTGAATTCTCATCAGGTAAGATCAGCTACATGAATCAACCAATACCATTAAGCTCTATCAAAATATTTCAGTGAAGAGTCAACAGGATATCAATGAATCTTTACCTAATGATGATAAAAGAGCATCATTTTTATTACCACTAAAATTTAAAAACCAAGAATGATCTTTACTCAATGATACCTATGAATCTCAAATTCCCAATACATATTTAGTGTAACATTATACTTTAAGCAATGGTCCTTCAATAAGTTAATAAATAAACAATTAAGATATGTGATGGCCAATGAACTGTAAAACAAGCAATATGATTAGAAGTTATTTCAAGCAGTCCAAGGATATTAGTATTGTTAAGGGGATAGCTTATAAAAAAAGTATCGTCAAGGGAAAACTTATACTACCATATCAATTATAGTCATGCTTCAGGAGAACAGAAAATATACATCAATAACTAATTTGTTCTATTGGTAACTTGTTATACAAAACACTTATCAAGACAGAGTTCATGATGCACGCTGCTTGATGAAAATGATATTTAACAAAAGAAATTTTCTCAAAACAATGAGAATTACAATTTCAAACTAGAGATACAAATCAGCCAATGACCACAAAACAAATTATATGACCTGAAAAGTTGAAGGCATCATTGAAAATGCTTACTCTTGATTTCAATGCTGTGGGACGAGCAGTTGGAGTACCAAGCTGACTCATAACAGTCTTCCGAGTTTCCATTTCCAAAGAAGGAAAAAGAGGAGTACCAGGAGGAGTTAAAAGCCTGAAAAAACACTAAACATGCTAAGCACCAATTTGAACAGCAATCATGAGCAATGGCTTTACATAACTTACAAACATTAACTAAGCCATGTCAGTCACACAAATATTAGGCAGACAAAACAAACTAAATTATCTGCAATAACTAAAACTAATGTGATGCAGGAACAGCATAAAGGAAATATTACTTTGCCAGGTAATTCTTGAAATTTCAAGAAAAATATTGGCATCTTCTGGCTATATCTCATTTTTATTTCAGGTATTCATGTTACAATTTCTTTGCATAGATATGAAACATATAGTGCTTATGGAAAATAGAAGCAAGTGACATTAGGAATGTTACTAAGAGTTTAATACGACATCTTCTTTACATGTTATTAGTTAAATATGGAAATAGAAGCAAGTGACAATAGGAATGATACAGGGAGTTTGACAAACAATAGTGCTTATGTATGGAACACATGATAAGATACTGGCATAATACTGTTTCACAAGTTAAAAAATGAAGCCCAAAGAGTTAAGAGCCAGATCAAGAGAAAAGATTGTTTTATTTCATATAACAACTTCAATGTTTAATAGACATTGTATACTACCATTTCTCCAGAAAAAGATAGACTTCTACATGAGAAAATGCTCTACTAACCATAACCTATAAATCTACAATAGTTTATCCAATCAAAACACAAAACCACCGTTATTGCTCTAATAAACACAGTTACAAGATAAACATAATGAGGAAAATGTATGGACTATGGCAATTGAAAGTTACATCATACCAGTCATAGTCATTTTTATTATTTTCCGAATTGAGAAAATCATCAGCACCAGACTTTCGCACAGGAGCAGCAGGCATAGAGGAAGAAATGTTAAATAAGGGAGAAGTTCCCGGATTTGACCCTGCAACCATGAAACATATCACATTCATAAAACTTCATTGTCCAAACAACACAATCATTTTGCAACTATCCATCCACTTCTTAAACTTTCAAATTTCAAACCACATACATACATGGGAAGTTTACAAAGACAAGTTCACACGCTAATTAATCTTAGTCAACAACTAAACACTGCAAAGCAGAAAATCAACAAAAACCCCAAAACACAAACACAACTCCAAAAATAGAAACTTTTTTAGCATAAATCTATACCCAAAGCTGCATCAAACTCCTCCGAGGTGTGAAGCAGAAGATCATTCCGTTCCTTCTCGCGCTTCCTCATCTCAAGAAACAATGCAAGCTCCTCATCTTTCTCCGTCGTGAGTGAAGCCGTTAAACCCCCAAATTGCTGCTCCCTCTGCTTCAAAGCAGCTTGCATTTGTGATTCCTGAGCTCTGAAGCTACGATTCATCCCGAAATTAAAAATAATACAAACCCTAAATCCCTCAAAAAAAATTTAACTCAGTTTCTCGTTCACCGTATGTCACTACACTCAATGAATACTCCGTGAGCTCTTTCTCAAAAAACAACGTTGAAATTTTTTTTGCAGTGTTCAAATCTGTGCGGAAAAAGCAAAACGCTCGCAGGAAGAACGAAACGACATTGTTACAGAGAAAGAAAGAGAGAAACGAAACACGTTCTAGAAAACGCAATCGTCGCGTGGTTAAGGCGAGTGAGAAAGGCGCGTGGGAAGGAAACGAATAGGAGGGAAGAGAGAGGGATCGGTAAACGGGAAATTTGAGTGTGACGGTGGTGAGAGGGAGGAAAGAGTTAAGAAGAGGGAGTGGCATTGAATGGTAATAAGAGTGATTTTCCAAATGAAAGTGGAGAATTTACTAAGGAAAAGACACCGTTTAGCTCTTGTCGTTCCTGTTGTTTGATGCCACGTTTCATGGTTCGGTGGATAATCACGAAAATGCCCCTTCCCATGTGCTTTCCACTTTTTGAATTCTTGCAACGGTGTTGTGACCTTTGAAGCCCCCCAACCCAACTTGGAATATTGTATTTGTCCTAGTAAACTTTGATATTTATTATATCAATATCAAATTACCTCCAAAGCACTTGTTAAGAGTGTAGAAATAAATTATTGAAAATTATATATTTATATTTTTAAATTATAAAAAATTAAATATTTTTCTATATTTATTTTTTTAATAAGTATTTTTAAGACACTTGTTTAGTATTACTTTATTTGTTATTTGTCTTATTTTATTGTGTAATAAAAGATATTTTCCTAAATATAAACACTCTTTGAGAAGGAAAAAATTGCCACTACGTATAGTATATTTTTCAATTTATTAAGTGTATGTAATTCTTTTTCTTCTAAATATATATTTTATTAACATTATTAATTTATCTTAAAATATAAAAAATCAAGTTTAATAAATTTAAATACAAAATTTAATTTAAAAATATTAACTTATAAAATAAACATATTAATTAATAGATCAATTTTTTTTAATAAGAGTGAAATAGCAATTTGTGCTTGTAATAAGAGACAGAGATAATATTAATAGATAATATTAATGTATGAGTTTAATTATACCAAAGAAACGTATGAGTTTTAGTGTCTATTTGTTATAGATTTTAAAAAATGATTTTGTTATTTTATTATTTATATATTATTTTTTAGAAATTTAAAACAAATATCAAAAGTTAATTTGTATTTATATGTTGTAGTGAAAATTCCTTTTTTTTAAAAAAAAAATTTAAATAATTTTTTTTATAATCTACTAAAAACAGCTAATCAAAATAATAATTTTTTTGTTCCAAAATTATGTAGCCTCAACTACACAGGACCAACACAAATGCAAAATAGTTTGGTAGTTTGTTTTATGAGATTATTAATGATTATACATTTGTTGATGTAAAATTATTTTACACTAATAAGCAATCATAGTTTGCTACGTCAACTAAAAAAGTTATAAGAGAAGATATGCATATTCCTATTGTTTCTTTGGTTCAAATGTTGAGAAGAGATGAGAGAAATTTTAATTGAAGGGGAAAATAGGAATAGAGACATGTTTGGTTCAAAATAAGAGAGGGGAGGAAGAGAATTTTGTAAACACTAGTCAAATTAATTCATGAATTTTGCGATTTGGCAAATGCATCACTGAAATTGCAAAATAGTAATCAAAATAGTTCATGTTTAAATTTTTATCATTAAAAATTATGACAAAACATGTTAATTGAATATTTGACCATTTCACGTTGAACTCATATCAATATCATTACAATGTCGACTAATTTTCCTACAAAATGTAAAATTTTCATGAAATAATTTGTTCATTGCTAGTCAATGCATAATTATAATTACTCATAAATTTATGTATGAGATGACAAAAAATTTCTGATAAAATGACATTAATTTGGGGTCAACGTGGATAATTACATATTCAATTATAGTTTCATTTCAAAGTATCTAATGGCAAAAGTTTATATATGAACAGCTTCAATTGATATTTTAAATTTTATGAATGTATTTATCAATTTACAAAATTTAGATAATAATTTGATTGACGATTACAATTTCAAATACCAATTTGTCTATTCAACGTAGTTTTTACTTTTAAAGTTGTTTTGGTCACTTTACATTTGTTCCCCTCCAAACCCCATAAAATGGAGAAAAAGCAAAATGGACTATAGTAACACCACATAATTGTAAAAAGTTTTTATATTGTCAAACAATAACAATTAAATTAGTATTAATGTTTGTATTTTGTGATAATTACTTATAAAGTCACATACAATTGATTGTGATACACAGACAACGTAAATTATTTTATAATAACAGTGCATGAAAATTAAACTCTAACATATTCATTTATATTCCCTTCCCTCTAACTAGGGGTAGGAATAGACCAAACTGCGTGATAGAGGCATATGAGAAGCTCCAACCAAGTTAGTTTTTTTTTTTAAATAAACAAGACAGATACTTTTTTTATAAATTATTTAGCTAAAAAAGTCAACCTACATTAATTTTTTTTTAGCCTACTTAAATAAATATGAATAATATTTTTTCTTAATATTATTATTGTATATTATATTTTGAGTTTTATGTTAAATTATAAATTTGCTAACCTTTTAGTAATTTAATCATATTATTATACATTAGTTTTTAACATACTTAAATATACTATAATAAAATATAATTAAAATTATGATATGATATAAAGTCAAATTATTTAAAATGTCACATTAAATCTAAAAAAAATACATAATTACATTCACATGTTAAATTGTTACTTTATTAAAAATTATGTCTGGTTACTTATTTTAAAATATTAATATAAAATAAGATTTTAAATAGATTTATAGGCCTATAAATTTTCATAATTATATGACTCAAATCCAAAAAAGTCAATGAAAAATCATAGGATAAACTTAATTAATTCTTAAATTTTCTGACAGATCATACTCATACTTATAAAGTATAGTTTAGTTCAACTTATTCTCACTCTACTTTGAACTGAGCACACCATTAGTACATAGCAAATTGTCATGAATTGTAAAAGCATGTTCAACAATTAGTTTTTACATGGTTTTTCAACGAAAGATAGAAAAAATGTTAGTAAAATACAAATCATTTTTGAAAGATACCTTTTTAAAAAAATAATTTTTATCATGTTAAAATATTTAATAATAAATATTAAGGTATTAAATATCAAAATTACTTTTTTTAATTAGTAACGAATAAATTCAAAAAACTTTTATTATTTTTAAGTAAATTTTCATAAATCATTTTTAAAAATATAAAATAAAAATCACTTTTTAAAATTTTAAAAAAACGGCTCCAATATTTTATTTTATTACTTCAAAACATAATGAAAAATAAGACGATAACTGTCGATGTGTAAATTAATTTTTACGTGAATAAAGATAATTATTTAACGACGACACTTATAATCATTTAATGATATAATAAAATTTAATCAGCCGTTTGAATTGAATTTACCATTACTGTAAAATATTTTATACCGGTAGTAGAAGAGGATTAAACTAAAATAAAATTACTTACTTGTTTATCAGGTAGAGTTATTTTGTTGCAAGTTGACGAGTTCTTTACTATACTCTCCAAAAAATTATTCAACCAAAAAACAAAATTTCAACCAAAAAAACAAAATAATGAATCCAAAATGTGTCCGAACCCAATCAAACATTGAAGAAGTCTCCGATTCTTTACTACAACCATAATCGGCGCTGTAGAACAAATTCTTTTGTATCGGTTATCCCATATGAACGTCGTCGTTTTACCCCAAAATCTTCATCTCTTCTGAATCCGAAGAAGTAGAAGAAATGTCGAGTATGACGAGGAACGAAGCTAGCAGTAGCAGCAGCAAAACCCCAAAGGAAAGCGTCGTCGTTGATTGTGGAAAACGTCGAAGTTCATGTGGATATTGTAAATCCCCCCGTAACAATAGCATCTCTCACGGTCCTTCTCTTTCTCTTCAATTCCCCTAAATTTTGTTCTCAATTTCATTGAATCGGTTCATGGAATTGTTTTTTTTTTTTTCTAATTGATTTCGTGGTTCCTTTTTGGATTTGATGTTTTTTTTTTACTCAATTCGTTTTCTCGTTCAATTTGTTAACTCTTGTGATGAAAACACATGAAAAAAATGTTTAGATTTTGAACTAGTTGTAGTTGGTGGATTATACTTTGACTCTATAATTTGAGATTTTATTTTAAAAATTCTCATTGGGTTGTTAGGTTTTTGATTGTTATCTTCTTGGCACTTAAATTTATGTGATGAATAAAATTTCTAATTAGTTATTTGTTTATTTTTTCCTCTTGTTACAGGCATGTGGGCACATAGCCTTACAGTGGATGACTATCAAGGTTGGTGTTGTTTGCTATTTCTTTTTGCTTGATTCTCTTCTCAACTTGATATTGATGACATTTTGCATTATATATATAAAAAATTCCTGTAACGAGTAAGATATTGCAAAGGTGAAATTAACAAGCCTGGTTTTGCTTTGTAATGTGATGTGATGTAGTTATGTGACATGGTTTGGAACGTTATATATTCTGTATTACAAATCAAAAGTCAAAGCTTATGCAAGTGTCTTCCATATTTTCATCTACAAAGTGTTGACTTTGTGAATTTTGCTGTCATTTTTTACAGTGATGATCTTTTTCATTATTGTTCAGCCCCTCTCTTCTTTATTGGCCTCCACATTATGTAGTGTTCCAAATCTGTTTCTGCTCTTTGGAGAGATTTGTAACCTTTCTCATTTAGTTGATGGAAAAGAACTTTGATTTAATACTAACTAAATTGGTTTGCTGCTATGTTGCACCGACATAATGAGTATCAGATATGATATGTATCTGATACGGCGATATGTCATTCATTGAAAAATATAGGATATGATATGTTTAGTATACATATATAAAAATATAAAATACATACAAAGTGGTAAATATAAAATAGAAATTGCACATCATTGTCTACCAAAAACCAAACTTAGTACACAATTTTTATCACATTACTAAATAGTATTAAATAAAAAATTAATATCACTGTTTTTCAAAAAGTTAATAATATGTTGGAATTAACAACCTTGTTTAGTGGCATTTGGTAACGTGTATTGAAGGGGAGAGAGCGAATGCAGTTAAAAAAATAGGTTACTGAAGAAGAAATTGAACAACCATGAAAATTGAAAAGCCTTGAGATGTATCCGTGGCGTGTCGGAGCCGCCTGCATTTTTTGTTTTTTTAAAATAATCAAGATACTCCATGGATACGTATTGGTGAAGTATCGTGTTGTATTGGGTATGATACAGCACCAATTTTAGCGTTTCCGTGCTTCATAGGTTTGCTGATATGACTTTGTTCAGATTAACTCAATTTCATTTTATTATCTTTTGGTGGTAGCTCTTCTTGATCAGGGCTGGAGAAGATCTGGATGTTTTCTTTATAAACCAGAGATGGAAAAAACATGTTGCCCTTCCTATACAATCCGCTTGAAAGCAAGTGACTTTGCTCCCTCTAAGGAACAACTTCGTGTATCTAGACGAATACAAAGGTATGCTTATTTCACATGATATTTCTCGAGAGACATGCTTTAGATTTTCAAATGGATGGTATTGAAATTAGTAACCGTTATTACATTTTATTTTTCAAGTTCAAATGTTTTTGTCAGCATCATTATAGACATTATATGGGAGTATATTATACAGTTATCTTGAATAAAATAGTGTCCTCACTCTTTTGACTGATATTTTATCATCATTCTCTTTCTCCTTGTGACACAAGGTTGAACAAATTAACATTTTTTTTCTTTCTTTGGAGGTGGGGTGGGAGGTTAGTGAAAATTCAAATTGTATATCTTAAGATGCTGCTTCTCGCTTCCTTTATTTAAGAGGGAATGTTCAAGGAGGTCAAATACATTGGATATTATATTTTTCTATTATAAGCAATTCACTCCATAAATGTTCAAATTTCTTTGTTCCACTTTTCACCAATGGTTCTATCTTTGTAGGTTTTTAGATGGAACCTTGGATGTTAAAAGAGTTGATGCAATGGAGGAACCAAATACTTCAAAAAATACGGAAAACCTTGTCCATAATAACCTCTCATGCTCCATGTCAGAAGAATCTCTATCTGTTAGCAACAAAGAGGTGGATGAAGTTGAAAAATGTTTGCATTACTTATCAGATAAGATTGATAATGTAGTACACATGTTCACTGAGAATGGGGAATTTCCATCTGGTATTCAATTACCAAAAGCTTCAGTCAGAATGGTTTCACAAGGGAAAAAGAAGGTATTAGCCAATGGATCTGGAGATCTCTTATATAGTAGCAATATAGCCTTTCAAGTTGCTGCATCTATAAACCGAGCACAGTCAATTAACAAGGATGATAATGATTCCAAACCATCAAGAGATAGTGAGAAGGAGAATATATCTTCTCCTAAAATTATTGCAGAAAAGTTGGTAGCATATTTAGATTCAACAGGAAACATTTCTGGTTTGTCTATCAGGGCTTCCAATGGACATGTAAATTTTTATGCATCTAGTATGCAAGTTTCTCAAAATGGAACTGTTCAAAATGCAGCAATTCCCAAAAAGTCTGGAATGAAGCGTGATATTGGAGGAAATTGTTTGATTAGTCCACAACATTGTCAGGTAAAAAAGCGTAAGCTTGAGATCCGTTTGAACAGATCCAGTTTTAATCCAGAAGAATACGCTTTATATAGAAAATATCAGAGCAAAGTACATAATGATAAACCACAAAATTTCACAGAGAGCTCATATCGCAGGTTTTTGGTCGATACTCCATTAGTATATGTTTCACACACTGGTGATAGCACAGTCCCTCCTTGTGGTTTTGGATCTTTCCATCAACAATATTTAGTGGATGGTCAGTTAGTGGCAGTTGGGGTTATAGATATCCTTCCTAACTGTTTATCGAGTAAATATTTGTTCTGGGATCCAGACTTTGCCTTTCTATCACTAGGCAAGTACTCTGCACTTCAAGAAATTGGTTGGGTGAAAGACAACCAGGTTTATTGTCCTAGTCTCCAGTACTATTATCTTGGCTATTATATTCACTCTTGCAACAAGATGAGATACAAAGCTGCATATCGCCCTTCAGAGCTGTTATGTCCTCTTCGTTATCAGTAAGTTTTTCAGTTCAGAGTGCACATGAAACCGCTTCACCATGCTTGTAGTTTATTCTTGAACTTGTAGAGCATTTACCTAGTCTATTGCTTTTTTTATAACAATTATTGGCGCAATCTGGATTGTGTGAGATAAGGCTAAAAGCAATGTATAATCTCCAGGTGGATCTCATTTGACATTGCAAGGCCTTTGCTTGACAGAAAGCGCTATGTTGTCTTATCAGATGCTTCCACTTTACAAAATGGAGAGTCATCCCCACTTCAAGTTACTGAAGATCAGGATGCAATGTTAAGCCAGCTTGATGACAGTGGTCAAGAAGATGCAAATGATGTTCCAATGCATGAAGATGAAGAATTGGTTGAGTCTGAATCAGAAAGCTCTGATGATGAACCTGACCCTCAACCTACTTCATATGGTGAACCAGAAAATGGTGATATCAGCAAAGTTTTGCTAGGGATAGAGGGATCTCGTGTGAGATACAAGGTATGATTAGTTGTTGGGTAATAATTACTTAAGTTACTTCCTGCACATTAAGCACCTAGTCACCTTAGAAAATGTTAGCTGCAAAAATTGAAGTACAGTTATTACTACAAAGCAGGTATGTTTCAAACTGGTAAATCTCAGATATGTTGTCTTTAGGTTCCTCTATGTCTGCCTTTTCATAATCCTGTCTTCCTAAAAAATATTTGTAAACCCCCCCTCCCTTCAACTTACCTGCATTTTATTTGGATGCAATAATGTAGGGAAAACTAATATTCTGAAGTATTAGAATTTGGGTTTGGGCATAACTCAACCCACAAAACCGACTTTAAGGTGACTAGGTCTAGGTGAGGACTGTCCAAGCTTTGCAAGCACTACGTAGGCCATATTTCTTGGCAACTAAGTCCACCCACTAACACCTAACAAATGAAGGTGCTACACGCGACAACAGAGCAACCCAAATGCCGCAATTGGGTGGCTAGGGGCAGACCACAATTAAGGTAGAATTTCCAATACCAATATATCCCCTTACGTCCAGGCCCAATGGACCTGAAGCATGGACAATGCGGGAAGCCCAACAAAGGATCTAGGATAGCATCTGATATTGTATGAGAATTTGTGTTAGATCTAACTCAACCTCCAGAACTGGCTTGTAAAGTGAAGACTGTCCAAATTTTATAAGCACTACTTGGGCCATATCTAGGCAATGTGGGGCTATATCCACCCCCTAACATCCTACACGACAAAGGTGTTGGAGGCAGCAATGAAGCAACCCAAATGCTGCAATTAGGTGGCTAGGGGCAGACCGCAATTAAGGCAGAGTTTCCAAAATGAAGTGAAATCAGTCATGTTGCATGTTTAGGTAGACATGTATGTTTAACAATAGCAAACTCGTGCATAATTTATATGTCCCGTTCCGGTCTGACTTGTGTGTCTACTTTTACTTTGCATATACTGCGCTATTCATTTCTGAAGGATCTGCGAAGTGTGTTTGGTCCTGAGCAGCGGAGATACTTGGAGCCACAGTTGCGGAAATACAGGAGGGTTGTGGGTCCAGTGTTATCTGAGCAAATGGTCTATTCTCTCGGTTAATTTATATCTTGAAACTCGAATCTAATAACATGCTACTGCTATGCTCCCCAGGAAATAAGATCGCGTGGTTTGCAGTTGGAGCTGAATTTGATCCTTGATTGTCTCTGGAATAACATTTACTGTTACAATTATGTGAACTCTTTAAGTTTTTTGTTAATGGTTGGTTTGTTTTATTTAACATGTCTGATTTGTTCATCAAATTTCTTGCGCAATTGCATATATGGAATTTAATTTAATGTGTGTATCTCTTTGCCAACCTTATTTGCTGAATGTGGAATGATCTTAGAGTCCTTAGTTGAAGCACTAACATGGAAATTTCTGCCAGTTTCAAGTTCCCTCAACCAATTTTATTTTCTATATGAAAGCTTAGGCATATTTAATGATTGTTAGATTGATCTATATGATTAATTTTTCCAGTTAATGGAAACAGTGGATCCAAGTTATACCGGTTCCTGGGTCCTTTATTGGTTCTTTTTGCGGCTCTACTCCTTGTTGTTTATTAGATTTGGTAAATAATCAGAATAGGATGTCTTGAAGTTTGAGAGGAATATAGCGCTCTTTGGATGGTCTTGCTGGTATCCATAGAAATGACTTATTTAAGTAAAATTCATTAAATAAATTAGATATGGTCATGTTTGGTCCGAATTCAAGAACTTTAGTACAAAGTACAATCCGCATTCCGCTATATCAACTTTTAGTTTAAGAGTGTCTTAATTTAATTAAATTAAGTTTGTTCTTAACCCGTTCAATTGGCAAATGCCGTTTGGTTGGACGTTTTGTCCCGGATTCGAATTCGGGACTTCATAAATTTACTATCGCTTTTAAGATAAAAAATAAACAAAGTTTATAAATTTCCCCCTGAAAAAAATCTTATAAAATGATTAATGTATTTAAAATGTAAAATTGAAAACCAATTATAACTTCATATAAAAATAATTACTTAAAAACTTATGGCCTAGTGGCCCAAAAAAACCTTTGGGCTTGGTTGCTCATTTGTCCCTTACACTACCAGAAGTTAATAAGTTGTGGAGAAAGTGGGGGTTGAGCATTAGCCCTCTAATTATGCGAAGGTACATCACTATTATACCTTGCACACTACTCATATAAGTTGAGTTATACACTCGTGCAAAGCAACGAACGACCCTATTCATTTGCCTTTGCATGAAAGTTAGATTGTAACTAGCAAGAGAAAAATAAAGAGCCCTACAATGTGGTTAATCGTTGAGACTGGTTGGCTATCGGATTCAAACACTACCTGCTCAAAACCATGAGCATGAGCAAGCCGAAGCACTATAACTAACATAATCTGCTTATTCCATTTCCATGAAATATAAGTATATAGCATCCCCTCTTTAATTTTGTATGATAAATTAATTCGATCATACATTCATTTCAAGAAAAAAAGTTTGCGTAGCTTTTGGAGAAGAATTAGAGTAACCACATGGCAAATATGTGGTATAAGATTATTGATATTTGCTTTTAGAAGTTAAAGTTTCCGATCTTTCTTGTTGTAAAATCTAAGATAATGAAATGAACAATGTCAATTTGGTAAAAACAAAAGAAAACACGTATCTCAGAATTCAACTCATGTATTTTTCTTTGTTTTCGTCAAACTAGCACCATAATTTTCATCTTCTAAAGGGTCGCGTCAGTCGTTGTTGTTTTTTGAGTTTCGAAAAGCTATTTCATAAATTTATGTCACCAAAGATATTCGCTCTCTTTAAGACGTTTCACGAGACTGCCTAAATTGTGCAAGATAGATATCAACCACGAAATCCCCAAGATAAAACAACTCAGATACACTGTATCGGAGTTCCACTGCATAATATGGCGGTTAAAGCAACTCGCAATATAGTACTATGATCACTCATAAATCAAAAGAACTACGACACAAAAAACCACTAAAAAAGTATTGTGGTATGAGGACCACTCAAAATCGAAGGCACTACGACATAAGAACCGCTCTAAAAAGGGTATTGATATTATAACAAAGCAAGAAGGAACTACAACATAAAAAACGCTCTAAAAGAAAGTAGTATTAGAACCACTAAAATTCGAAGGGACAAAAAGAAAAGGGAGAAGTGACTCAGAAATATATCAAGCAAAATAGAAAAAAGAGAAAAGAGAAAGCTGAGAAATGCATCCAAGTTTAGTGTGCTTTTCACAAGAGTTTGAAACTCATTATATAGTGATGGAAGCAAACTCACATATGTTTTTTATCACATGTGGAACTTTAGTATTTATAAAGTTGAAAATTGCTAAATATATGAGATTTTTCCAATGTGGAACTTCAACAATTTTTAAATTCACACACTAACATACTCTCTATGTTCCAATAATCTCCCACTTGAATTAAAAAAATATTTCTGAAATAGCGTCAAACGCTTCTATAAGATTGTGCATAAGCAGATGTGTCTCTTGACTTGAACCTTTGCATAGTAAGTGAAGTTCAGATTCAACAAGAGTGACTTGTAGTCTTGAACTCTATCTCTGACATCAAACCCACACACAACCTTTTCATATGGTGTATTCTCAAAAGCTCGTGCATTTATGACTATGCACATCTATCACAGTATAGCGAACGCTCTAGAAATTATGCCTTAAAATTCCATAGGAAGCGGCCCCACTTTCACATTACATAGGTGAGTCTATCAAGAGTACTCTTGTAGCTAGACACTCCATTCCACATGGAGTATAAATCTCATTAATATTTTCTATTATCTCATCCTATCATCACTTTAGAAATCATGCTTCTCTGATATATAATAACATGTTAATCTCATATCACTTTACGACTTGTTATTACCCATTGAACCTAATTCTTGGGATCTCTAGTCTTTTAGGTCAGGTTACCATCATGAGTGACTCTATAGGCATTAGTCCCATCCTTTTGGATGTATTTAAGACTTTCTCTCTAGCTAACCATTTCGTCAAAGGATCTTCTAAATTCTCATCAGTGCGTACATGATCCACTATAACAACTCATTTAGAAAGTAACTCACTAACAATGATGTGCTTACGACGTATTTGTCGTCTCTTACAGTTGTAATAACGATTCTCAATTTTGGCAATAGCCGCAGTACTATCGCAGTGGATCACCACAGCTGACATAGGTTTTTCCCATAAAGGGATCTTGGCTAGCTAACATCTCAACCAGCTCGCTTCTTCACTAGCAGTAGCTAGTGCTATCTTTAGACTACATAATGGACTGAGCCAATATCGTTTGTTTCTTTGATTTCCAAGATACAACTAGTTGCTTTGGAGTCATCTAATAAAGTGTATCTAATCAGCATCATTGTATCCTTCAAGGATGGTAGAAAATATTTGATAATGTAATTTGAGACTCATAGTCTTTTTCAGATATCTCATGACTCTTTCGATAGCGTGTCAATGTTCCATATTAAGTCTACTAGTAAACCTGCATAATAGTGTTGGAACCAAGTTGGTTCTAAGTACTTAGGATTTTGATGTTTACAAAAGCACTCCATGTAATCTTATTTTGTACTTAGAATTGTTATATTAAATGCCACCAGAAGATAAAGGTAGCAGAGGCAGAAGATGAAATCACCAGAGGCAGAAGATGAGTTACCAGAGGATAAAATCAGACCAGAGGATACACCTTCAGAAGATACCAGATAATGCATCCAGAAGGTACCAGATGATGCATCCTGAAGGCACCAGAGGATACACCAGGATGTCAAAACACCATCAGAGGATATCTTTCCTAGCCCAAATCAGAAGGAAGCAGAGTCCAGAAGGAGACCTGGACCAGACCAGAAGGAAGCCTGCCAGAGGAAGACTTGTTCCAGACCAGAAGGTATCATAAGTCAGACTTGGTCCAGAATTAATTCTGACCAGAAGATAGCCTGATCATCAGTCCAAACTTGATCTAAACTTAATCAGAGCAGAAATTAATTGGTCCAGAACAAGAGATTTAATCCAGATTTGGCCCAGACCAGAAGATAGCATGGTCTAGAGTATGAAACTAAGTCCAGATCAGAAGAAATGATTGTCCAGAATTAATCCAGACTTGATCCAGATCATAAGGTAAATGTCCAGATTAAAATATCCTATGTCCAGATTTAATTTTAGTTCAATCCAGACCCAGTCCAGAATTGGTCCAAAAATGTTCATATCAATGGTCCAGATTTAAGCATCATGGCCCAGTGTTGGCCGAGATCAGAAGATCAGACCATATGGCCCAGTGTTGGCCGAGATCAAAAGATCAGATCATATGGTCCAGTGATTGGCTGAAATCAGAAGATCAGAACGTGTGGTCCAATGTTGGCTGAGATCAGAGGATCACGTCAGATCAGTTTGTATGGTCCAGATGTGGACGAGAGTAGAAGATCAAACGGTCCAGATTTAATCATGATGATAATCAGTGGAGACTTGATTAAATTCGAATAGAAATTTGATCAAAGTATTAAAAGGATTTGATTCAAAAATAAATTGAATTCTTGTGGGAATTCAGAAGCTATTGGCGGGAAGAAAGATTTGATCCAGAATTAATTAAAGACAGGATTGGTCAAAGTTATTTTCGAATGCATATCTGGAGCTAAAAAGATATGTTTTTATTTAAGTGAAACCTGATTGGCCAAGTTATTTTTGTAAGAGAATCTGGCAAGATACAGCTCGAATTTAAGCATGGAAGAGACCCTAATCTTCATCTATAAAAGGAGGCTCAAGTCTGAAGACTCAGGATAAAAAATACTTGAGAGTCATACACCTCCAAAAGCAAAATACTTGAGTTTACAGTGAGGTCAATTGTGAGTATCGGCTTTCCAGAAGCAAGTATTCTAAGTTTTCGTTCCCTTGTGTTAGGTTTAAGTTGTTGAAGTAAAGTCTACAATCTGAGGGAGTCAGAAGGAGTAGTAGATTACTTAGCAATTAGATTCAAGGTTCTTTTCCTCAAAAGTCTAGGATTGTTAGACTGTTTGAGAAGACTGACTTGGAGGGTTAGTGGTATTGTTGTAATTCAAGGTTTTTGAATTAGTGAAATCCTTCAAGTTAGTCAAACGGTGAACCAGTATAAAATTATGTGTTTTATATTTACTTTATATCCGTTGCTAACTCTGTTTTAATTCATACATCAGGTTTTGTTATAAAACTGCAAAAACAGAAAAAGTAATCAAGTTAGTCAAACACAATTCAACCCCCTTCACGTGTTTGCACCTTCAAATAGTCCCACGACGTAGGCACTGTCGGGTCTAGTATAGTCAGTGCATACCTGAGGTTGCAATGATGCTCGCATATTCAGTTGTCTAACACCTTCGCATATTCAGTTGTTCTTGAAGTTTCACACTTTGATTATATGGTGTGCAAGCAGGTTTACAATCAAAATATTTGTATTTCTTTAAGATCTTTTTAACATAGTGAGACTGATCCAAAGAAATTTCTTTTTCTCACCTAGTAATCTTGATTCCTAGGATTACACTCACTCCTCCAAGGTCTTTCATATCAAAGTTGTTAGTCAACAATGATTTCACAGTATTTATAACATGAATGTTTGAACCAAATATGAGTAAGTCGTCTACATAGAGATATATGATAGTGCAAATGTCATTTTCAGATTTGTAATAAATACATTTGTCACTTTGATTCACTTTAAACTCATTCAATATAATCAAGTTATCAAATTTTTCATGCCATTGCTTAAGAGTTTGTTTAAGACCAGATTTATTTAACTTACAGACTTTGTCTTCTTGTCCATGAATTACAAAACCTTCAGGTTGTTCCATATAGATTTCTTCCTCCATATCACCATTTAAAAGAGCTTTTTAACATCCATTTGGTGTATCACCAAGTTATGAATAGTTCAGTAAGAGTTCTATTCTTTTTTTCAACTTTACCATTTATTTCAAACAAATATGGTGCAGTTTTTTCATGTATAATTCCATGCAATTTATAAAACTCATTAAATGAACTAGAATCATATTTAGTTCCTCTATCACTACAAAACCTCTTAATCTTTCTACTAAATTAATTTTCAATTTCAGTTACAAAGATCCTAAACATGTCAAGTGTTCACTTTTATTTTTCATTAGATATACAAAAGTATAGTCAGAACAATCGTAAATAAAAGTGATAAAATAACATTTTTCATTTCTTGTTAACGTCCCATCAAGTTCATATATATCGGAGTGCAATAAATCTAAAGAATTAGATTCTCTAACTATAGATTTATGTGAACTCTTAGTTATTTTAGCTTGACTACAAAAATCACGTTTTTCAAAATTATTTAAAGACAACTTTGGAATTAATCTTAAGTTACTTAAGTTTGAAATCATACGACAGAGTCTAGCATATCAAATATTAAAATCACATATCAATTATTAAAATCACACAATAAGTACACAGAAGGAAGAGACATTCTTAATTTCGAGTTGAGTCGCGGACTAGATCACTCTCTTTAAGACGTTTCGGAGCACTTTGTGCAATGCAATATCAGGACAGAAAGAAACGGAAATATAGAGTAGAATAGAAAATGGAGAAAAGAGAAAGTTGAGAAATGCATCCAACTTAACTTTGATGCACTTTTCACAAGAGTTTAAAACTCATAACAAATTCACATATGTTTTCTATCAAATGTGGGACTTTAATATTTATAGAGTTGAAAACTACTCAATATACGAGATTTTTCCAATGTGAGACTTCAACAATTTTTAAATTCGCACACTAACATACTTTCTATATTCCAACCGTCCGTTATCAGGTCCTTGGTGGACCATAGTCTGAAAGCCAATCACCACTCTTAATTTTATGTTTGAAAAATGGAAGGATAAAAACTCAATGCAACCAATAATAGCCAGTAAATAAAGAAAATCATAATAGCTATACGATGGATAAGAGAAAATACTTACCAAACTATTCATATTATATCCAATTCCATTATGATTTTCCAATTTCTGCATTAAGACTTGAATTCTAATCTTTGCATCTCACTTCCGTTGTGCCAGTGTTTCATTAAAACAATATTTTATTTGGCATCAGAACTGATTCAAATCCATTTCATGAAGAAACAAACATAAAATCAACCAACAAAGGTTTTGGTTATAATAATACATATTTTTCAGCTACCTTTTATTTCAATACATTACAATTACATTTACTTGACAGAAATACAGGACATGGCACTTCAAAGGCTTTCTTCATCCAACTATTGTTGCTACAAATAGAAAAACAGGACCAATTAGAAGTTTGAATATAAACTTTTTCTTAATAACAAAAAAGATAATCACCACTCAAATTGTGTTACTGATTGAGTATGGAAAATGCTGATTTTGCAAAATTTCCTGCATAAATCCAAATTCATCTGACTAACTGCAGGGTTAAGGAATGTACAATTGGAAATGGCAGGATGAGTGACTACACATCATCTGCATCGCTTCCGCCAACATGTGCTTCGTTGTTGATCCAATAATTGCTACCGTCAGGACCCGACAACTTGTACCTGCTCAATAATACAATCCATCTAAACCACTACAATACACACTTGATTCTCAAGAGGACTTCACTTTGATTATATTGGTAGTGTTTTCTTACGAAATTTCTACTACTGACCGTTCAAGCACGGATTTTCCTTCCTTGTACTTCTGGCCTTTTTCATGTGCTGTCTCCTGAAAAGCACCATTTTGGCTAACTAAAAGCTACATAAAAGAAGGCAAAACAATAATGTTTACAGAATTGCCGCATAATCTTACATATTTCCAACCCACGATTGATCCACAACCGACACAGAAAATGTCAGCCACGGTATGTAAACCAGTCATCATCAGCCTCTCCTCTGTTTCGCCAAGAGAAACGTTCACGCTGTCAAAGAATACAATTGATTATGCATTGATCTTGTTATGAAGTTATGATGTATATACAATGAAATGATTTCATATTTGATCGGCATTTCTTAGATGCAAGATAAGATGATACACATTACATAATGTATATCCTAAAACAAGTTATTGAGTAAACAAAATGTTACTATTGTTCTTTTTATTTTTATTTTCAACACCGTGCGGCGTAGGTGGAGCCATTACCATTATTGCTGATGGTATTGATACAACAAGTGAATGTTTATTTCAGTTTCTTAGGAATCACACAATGCCCAAAGTAATAAGCATAACTTACACCTTATTGAAGAGATAAGCTTTCCCATGTCTGCAGTGGAAAGTCTAAAATAACAACATAGGGAAATATTGATAGTTAGATTATTTGTTCTTATTAAAAACTCAATTAATTGGGAGGACCCAGCAAAAAATTTATCAAAAATTTCCAGGAGAAAATGAAAAGACTAAATTTTTAAGAAGAGTAACACTAGCAACATATATTTGCTTTGGAAGATAATGTCCTCCATATGTTATATGTTCATCCATTAGGTAGCCTAAACATAACCAAAACAACTAATTGGTATTTTTTTTTATGACTAGGAATCAAAGGTTTACAATACTCACATTGTGCACCAACTACTTGTGTTAGACCCCGGTGGTGCAATAGAGGTAATATGTGGCAAGGCAACACTTGCAATTGAAGTCAATTATAGCTTGTGATCAATTAAAATACTACTCAATGTGATTCATTTTCTCCAACCAATAATAAATACAAAGCGAATTCTAATTGAGAAGAACAACACTAATACTTGGACAAGAACTAGTCCTCTTGTGAGAAAGCAAGGAGGCATAAAACACTACCATTTTATTTGCAGATCTTACATTCACAAAATTATGAAGAAATTAAATTCAAATTAGCAGAAAGGAAAACCTCACCTCTCTGATAAATTAGTTGCATTTTACTAGAAAAAGAAACAATAAACTCACACATTATTATTAAAAAAAAAAAAAATCTCTATGACTTTATGGGGGTATAAAGTAGCAAAATAAAACGTTTGAAACAGCAAAAAAAGTATAATAATAAGAAAAGCAATAAAATGTCTAAATTTTCTAAAAAAAAATAAAAAATAATAATTCAATGCTTCAAAATGAATAAAAATCCATGACAGTTGAATAAACAATGAAGGAATTGAAAATCTAGCAAAAATGTAAAGACCCATAAAAGTTATTGTGAAAAGAAAAGAGGATAAGTGATGAAAATGGAACCTTTGAAACGATGTCTTTGTAAAGAGCAAGATGGGTACGACAGTATTTGCAGGTATAGATCTTACCCTCCAAATTGATCACAAACAACCTCCCCATGAATCTGTGCAGTAGATGAAGGTTAATTAGGACATTGAGATAAAAGAGGAAAAAAGAACAACAACAACAAATGAATGGTTGAAGATTTACCTGTGTTTGTTGGTACGATACACTTGCAAGAAATGTTAACTCAAAGCTGTTCTTTTTATTGCTTTTGCTTTTTCTGAGTTAAGAGATCATGCTATATCTCTTTCCAATATATTAAATTAAACCTTAAATAACACTCGCGGTTCCTTGACTTAATTTCAGTTAATGTTATAGTCTTTTATCTTTTTTTTCTTCTCGATTTAGTCTTTTATTTTAATTTTAAGTGACAATTTGATATTTTATGTTTTAAAATGTCAACAATGTTATTTTGTTTTTTACAAAAATTCAAAAAATTTATCAAATTTTTCAACAAAAACCCACAAAATTAATTATATTCTTCAATATAATACAAATTTTATCAAATTCGAAACTCAAATTTTCAAATAAACTCATTTTCATCTCTAACAACTTCAAATAAAGAATGAAAATATGAGTTTATTTAAAGATTTGAGTTACGAATTTTTTGGGTTTTGGTTGAAAATTTTGATGAATTTTTTGAAGTTTTTGATGAATTTTTTGAAGTTTTGTAAAAAAGAAAGATAAAATTGTTGACATTTTAAAACATAAAAGATCAAATTTTCATTTAAAATTAAAATAAATGACCAAATCGAGAAAAAAAATGACTAAAACATTAACTGAAATTAAATTAATAAACCATATATGCTGTTTAGTATTAAATATATATCCATTGAGTCTTTAACTTTACACTTACGGGTTTATTTTAGGTAAAATGTTAAATAAGCTTCCACTAAGAACATAAAATTTGCAAGCATATTTAATTTTAACATTAGTTGACACTATTTTATCAAATAAACTTCAATTTAACATTTACTGTATATACTTCTTTTTGTTATAATATATTTTTATTGTCTTTAAGATTAAATAACAAAGATAATATTCAATAGTTATATTGATAAATTTTAATTAATGTCTACAAGAAACTATATAAAAAAAGTTGCTATGGAAATAAGAGTTGTTATTTGACTGTAAATTTTTTT
>JBBPBO010000004.1:472134-633478 GCA_037974295.1 Cicer cuneatum | reverse complement strand
AATAAAAATAAATTTTAGTCAAATGTTAAAATAAAAATAGTACAATTAAATTAAATTAGAGTGATAAAGAGTATTGAATTCAACTCCTCCTCCAACAATATTAATAACATTGGTAATTTAAAAAACTAAATTAAATAAATATGTTTGTATGCCAATATTCTAAATTTATATTGATGTAATTGAAACTAATGAAACTTCAAAATGAAGTCTTAATTTAAACATTCTTTATCTTATATTAGTTTATGAGAAACAACTTTAGGGATTAAAATGATACCATAATTATTATATTTTACTTTCAGAAATTATTTTAAAGTATTAATAATGTTAGGAGTTAACATTAATACTTCTCGATTTAACAAAGAGACAATGTTTATTTAACATTCTTTTGACTTTAGATTAAAATAAGTGGTTCACTCTTAACATCTTCGTAAATTTTAAAATTCCTAAGATTATTCATATTAAGGTGAAAGTATTGATACTAAGATTAAAATTTCTGGTTTTAGAGTGAAGTATTGGAAGGTGATGATAAATAGAAGAAGATAAAGATATCTAATGTTCTCTAAATTATAGAAAAGGTATCACCAATAGAGGGAATTGAATGGGGTTTAGATATTGATAAATGAAATTAGAGATTTCAATATATTTGAGTTTAAATTTATAGAAATGATGAATGCAAGAAGATGAAGAAGATATGGTTCTTGAAAGCTTTTTTTTTTTTTTTTAATAATAAATGAATTTAAAATATTATTATTTTTACATAAAAGACCACTCCTATTATTAGAAAATACATTTCTTAATAAACACTTGAGATGAATTTAATATAATCAAACTTTGTTCTTTATTTTTGATTCACAATATTATTATCATATATATAATTTGATGCAACAATTGTGACCACATATATCTCTTTTAATCTAACAATAATAATATTGCATTTCATTGCACGGAGTGTTGCTATAAGCAGCATTAGCATTACAGACAAATTACACATACATACATAGCAGTTTTTAACTTCTGCGGGTACAAATATAAAATAAAATAAACAAAATTTTAAGATGAAATGAGTAATAATACATATAGAATATGGATTGAGGTAAAAGAAGGGTTTAATTTAAGTTATTATGTCACTGGTTGAAGGTAGCAACAAAAGCAATAGGACCTTTTCCAGTAACAGCAGCTTGAATTGCAAAGATGAGGAAAACAACCATAGCCAAGCGAGAATGCTTAATCTCTGCCAATTGAAGTCTTTCTTTCTCTTCAGGGTCTTTGGCTAAACCAAGAGGATCAAAGAATTTGCCACCTGGGTATAACCTTTTCTCTGGGTCAAGCTCTGCATTCCTTTGAAATTCAATGTAACCAATCACTAACACTTCAATCCATATCAATGTTGTCAATGAGAATGGAAGAGAAAGTCCTAGGTATGATGACCCTTCCACTAGCTCTACCTGAACAATTATTCAAAATTATACCAGTTAAAAGAAATAAAGATGACACAATCTACTACAAATCAAATACTAATGTGAATTTTTGTCTTCATCGTTGGTTGTTCAGAATTTTCAACAATATAAAAGAATATTGGCAACACAATCACATAGGGATCATATTACATTGTCCGTAGCTAATACACTCAAAATCAACGTCTAAATACAAATTCCACAGTCTTGTCGCATAGTTTCACCATTCTAGTATCCATATTAGGGATGAGAATAGACTAGACTGTCCGTCAGGGGTCTATGGCCTGACCTATTTATCGTCTTGTTTGGTCTGACCTGTTTAATAAGAAATTAGGTTCAGACTATTTTTAAAGTTTATTTATTTAAATAGGTTGGTCTCAGACTTATAAAAAAATCTATTAGGAATGACAGACAAACATACATATATATATAAATTTTAATGTTATTTTTTTATTATTATTTATTAATATTATTGTTTTTTATTTTTAAGCATATCAATTAGGCTATTTTATTATATTAGATTTGATTATAATTTTATTAGTTTTCCTTTGATATACATGTCTAGTTTAACCTATTTAACAAAAATTTAAAATATAACATTTAAATATTTTAATGTGAATAAGGCTTTTAAATAGGCTTTCAGGTCAGACAAAAAAAAACCTATGATAGGCCGTAGTCCTAAAAAATTAATCGTAAGTCAGACTCAGTCTTTTCAAAGCCCGACTTAGCCTGACCTATTTCCACCCCTAATCCACATACACTCCAATAATAATGCGCGAAATCGGAGGAATAAACTGACCAGATTAGATATTCAGTGTTAACTTAGTGGAACTTCTTATAAACACCACTAGACTCTGAACCCCTCATACGTGAGACTTTCTTATTTCTTAATTCACATCAATAGCTCTAACTATCATCATTTCCAACAATATCTATACGATTATTTATTGAATTTTTAACAATATTCAGATCTATATTTAAATATAACATTGATAATCAATAAAATTGTAGAAAGAAAAAGTGTACCTTTCCAGCATCTTGCCATGAAACACCAGTGAAAGCTTCAACAGCCAAAGCACCAAGAGCACCAAGCATAGCCCACCTTCCATGAATAAGTTCACATTCACGAAACCTCTGAATACCAAACACCTCAGTATAAGGCTGAAACGGCGTCGGTTTAACCTCAGCAACTTCCACTCTAGTTCCAATAATATCTCCAGCAAGATTCTTCGCCAGATTCTGGTCAAGCGAGTCAAGGTCATACTGTAAATACTCAGCTGGTTTCGCGAATCCCAATGGATCAAATCCACGGTCACCAATCAAGCTCCCGTCCAGCCATTCCGGTGAAGACGCACCTGGAAACCACACTAGCCGGTCACCTTCCGGTTGTCTCGGTTTCACTTCCTTTTTCTTCGGTGATTCTTTTTTCGTTTTCAGATTGAAAAAGGCGCGGATTCTTCCAATGTTTGAAGTTGGTTTCGTGACACGGGTGCCGAAAAAGTGTGACGTGGCAGCGGCGGTTGTGGTGGTGGCCATGTTTTTGGATGAAACAATGATGAGTCTGGTTGGAGGGACAAAGTGGGAAATATATTTAACTGTGTTTGTGTGAAGGGAGTGAGTGGCCTATCTTCATGCCTTATCTCCATCGATGGTTGGTTTATTTCTACGTCACATTTATTCTGTGGACCTTAATGATTTTTTTATTTATTTTCTTTTATACATTTTCACATGTTTTTCAACCTATTATCACCTTTTGCAAAATAACTTTGAAAATAAAAATTAAGAGACATTGTGTTGACAACATAATGTAACCGTAGGGTTTCAACACAAAAGGATTGATGAATTATCATGTAGGAGGATTCACGGTCAGAATTGAGGAAGAAACAGCTTTGCGGACAAAAACAGTAGAAAATGCGAAAAACAATCATCCGGTGTCAGATTGTCTATTATTATACCTTTTCGAAAAGGGAATCGCGCCACGAACACAACTCATGGTTTTGCCATGATGTATGGGCTCAAGAACCGTTTTGAGCTCGTCTTTGACCTCAAAACAGCCGTTTTAGTTTTTCCCGTAATTTCGGAATTTTCTGTTTTACAGCCGTTTTAGTTTTTTCTTTAATTTCGGGCTTTTCTGTTTTACCCAATTTTCGTACTAGGATTTCTATTATCTATTTAAAGACTTTCTCTGCTGTAATAAACAGTATCTTTTAATAAAATAATTAATTTTAAGAGTTTTATCTTCTCTTGTGGATTCCATGACGTGTTTTTTTTTAGGATTAGCGCTTGGTAACCCTTTGCGATTTCCGACTGCGTCAAATTATTTCAAATTTGGCATAAAACTCAGTGTACATAAATTCACTATCATTGTTTGACATAATCAAATTAATAGTTTTGTTGAATTGAATTTTAATTTTAACGAGAACAACAAAGTCATACATGAACTTTCTAGTTTCAGAGTTAATTTTCATTGAATAATGCTAATAAGTTCCATCAAACATTTTTAATGCAATCATTAACAGTGTGGTAAAAATATGTCTATAACCATGAATAGAAAAAATAGACAAAAGTCCCTGTATATATCCATGTGTATTAAATCATTCGTTTTTGGGATGATTTTTAAGAAGGGTACGAGTCAATACATTTTACAAGTATTGAAGTATTGTCCTTGGGTTGGGTCCATGAAGCCCAAATGTCAGAAATTGTAAAATAAAGCCCATGAAGATAAGAATTTGAAAAGTTCTACTCCATATTCCTATAATTATACTTATACTCCTACAAATTTTTAAAATGTCAAAATTACTCTTTAATTTTAACTATTTTATCAAATTAAAATTTTTCATAAGTGAATTTATAAACAGACAACACAAAAGTTTTGATTTTTTTTTCTTCTTCGAAATTATATTTCATAAGTGATTTTTGGACATCGAAAATTTCCCCTTTATTATTTACTAGCATCCACGTGTTTGTCCGTTTTTTTATTACTCTAAAGTATTTTCACATTTAATGAAATTTTTATATACTATTTATTGGATTTTTTTAAAAAAATAAATCCACCGCTGAATATTGCTTGACAACAATGAAAAAATTAATAGAAAAAAAGTAAATAATGAAAAGGAAAAAAAGAAATGAAAAGGAAAAAAAGAAATGATAAGTATAATAAAGTAGTTTTTAGAGAAGTTAAGAATTCAGAAGTTAAGATTTTTAAAAAAAAAACGACATATTTGTAATAAAAAAATAGGCTATACCAAAATGGTGTATATTATTAGTATCGATATAGATAAAAAAAATAGGCTACACCAAATGTATTACTTTTATTATTAGTATAGATATAGATATACAACACTATACATTATTTGATGGCACCAAGATCCTGAGTTCGAAAATTGTGAATAAACAAAATGTGATTTAGAGATGAGATTTCATTAAAAGTTAATAAACAAATTCTTTAGTAAAGGTTACTCTTCAATTTCACATTAGTGACATAGTTAAAAGAAACTTGATAACATCATCTTAACTCTTAATTATAACAATTCTCTTGCATACACTATATATATCTAATCTAAAATAAAATATAAACAAAAAATATATAAAAAGTGGATGTATTTAATTGACCTAAAATTTAAAAAATACATCAACTTTTTGTATAGTGTTTTTCTTATATTTTAAGTTAATGTGGATCATGGGCCAACATAAATAAAAATAGGACCTTAAGTTAATTACTAATATTAGTGAAGGTGAATCACTTTTCATGCTTGTTATAGTACTATTGTTAACAGGACACCATCAACTATTATAGCTAGGCTGTAAAGAGAGCAACACAAGAAGAGTGTGATCAAAGATCACTTAAATTGCTTTGGCCATAAAATAATTTCATGTGAAACTATCATTCACACGTGTTGATGTCAAACAATGTCACCAGAAAGTCAAAATCGTTGATGACTACAAGGTTGTAAGGGACATGTCCAATGGGACATCATAATCAATAAAGCAAAATAAAAAAAAGTAAATAGGAAAAATCCTCCCACAATGCCTACACACATTTCAACTGCTCTTAATTTCTAGGTAAAGTTTGTTCGGTTCTAATGATGATGATTTTATCTAGTAATTTAGTCTTGTCGACTCAAATCCTATATATATTACCCGACATTAATTATTATGAATGTCACTTTCAAACAATTACTAATCCTCTGTGTTTAGTGTTTCAATATGTTTCTAATAAGTACTTGGTTTGCACGTGTGATGGGTGTAAAATACTTTGTAATTGTAATTGCTTAGTTCACAATGAGGTAATTAGTCTCAAATGCTATCATCATCCAATGTCTTTTTGAAAGTCATTAACATAAAGTCATAAATGTGAATAGCACAATATATATAACTATTGTTGGAGAGGACATCTATTTCATATGTCGTTGATTCATCATCTTAAGTATTTCACCTTCTCTAAATCGTGATGGCTATATTGTACAAGGTAGATTAATTATGAATGATATTACAATAAAAAATGTAAGAAGAATATTATTCAAATTATTAAAGGAGGGAAAATAAGGCTTACCACTAAGACCAGCGGAACAAATCCGTTTTATATATCACATTCTAAAATACTGTTTTTTTTTCTTTTTTAATTACAAAAGTTGTATAATATTATTACATGTTTATTTAATGTTTGTAGTATTTATTTTCTTTGCAATCAATCTTAGTCTTTTATGTTAAATCAATTCATGTAGATTATTTAATTTTTAAATAAATCTTTTCAATTTTATTTAGAATATTATAGACATTCTCCTATAAATATTTATATATTTTTAATAAGAAGGAAATTCAATATAAAATTTTCAAGCATAAAAAACTAAAGAAATAACACGTGAAGTGTATTTGCAAGGTTTGGTTGTATTATGATAAAAACTCTAATTTTTTTATAAAAGATAAAATAGTCACATCTCATATCTAAGTAAGACTAATCAAGTTCGATCCAAGAGTCGGTCCTCTGATCTAAGTTGTTTGTAACACTCATATGACTAATTTACTTCGATCCTACACGTGGTTCACTTATTTAAGTTGTCCCTACATTTACACAATTAATTTTGTTCGATCTAAAGATTGATTCTCTGATCTAAGTTGTTTGTAACACATGTACATATGATATGACTAATCTGATACTAAAGACTACAAGATTTTGATTCGACACAGAAGATTTCATATATCACATTACTAACTAGGATTCACTTATTGTTTGATACCAAAAATCACAGAAGATTTAATGTATATAGTGTAAACTATAGTTCATTTATTGTCATACGAGTGTTATAGACCACTAAGATGGGATAATTTACAATTTGACCGAACTTAATTGGTCGTATAAGTGGTAGGAACAACTTAGTGATATTTCAATTGAATAAAAATCTATTAATTAAATTTCAAATAAAAATAAAACATTTATACACATAATTTAAATCGTAGTAGTATTTTATATATAACTTTGTGTTATAATTAAATAATTAAACAAATATAATATTTTTCAATTGAATGCTAAATCTATTAAATCAAATGTATTGACCCGATTAATGCACAATAAATTCAGTAAGAAAAAAAAGCGTAACAGTCCAAAAATCAAATCAATTCAAAGAATGTAGGACTAAATGACATGTACTTTCTTAATAATTTCATAATAATTTAAAAAAAAATATGTTATACTCTTCATATATACAGGTATTCTTAAATTTTTTAATTATATAATCCAATATTTTTTCAGTTTCGAAATAATTTCAATAAAGAACTTAACTATTCTTCAAATTTTATAATATCAGTTAACTATTTAAAAATATTATAAAATTTGTTCTAACACTAATTCAGCCTCTATAATAATTTCAAAAAAATAAAAATATCTTAATATGGAATCATATCAAATCGAAGTAATATAAAATAATACAAAATAAAAATTTTATTTTAATTTATTGCTTATTGTAGATTCTATAATATAAAATTTTATCCATAACCATATTAATATCGAACATATAATCAATTGTTTCATTAACAATTAAATAATTCAGAAATAACTATTACAATACAAAATATAAATTAAGAAAAAAAAAACAATACGTTTAAAATATCTATACATAGAGAGTTAATATTGGCAGAAAATTCAAAATAAAATGTAAAAACAAAATACAAAAAACCTATGTATATAATATATATAAATGCGAAGTATCTCATGAAACTGGACGCATAACAAATTTTATTCTACATCTAATATTTTGTTACATGAAGAAAAAAAATCACAAATTGAAAAAAAACAACCCGAGTTATTCTTTAGGAAAATAATATAATTCATTTTAAAGAGAATATTTTAAAAATTATAATTTTAAAATTTTATTTTCAATAATAATGAGTTCAATATGAAAATAACATAAAATATCTATAAAAATATGTAAAATAATAAATTACATATATTTAATTTTAATTAATGTCACATCATTATAAGTAAATTTATCTGCTAATTTTAGAAGGACAATCTAAAAAAATTTCAAATAATTGTGATCCAATGGCATGTGTACATATGTCGCTCTCAATTCTCATGGATTGTATCTTTGTGGTTGAAATTCTTTGTATATTGTGCAGATTTTGATGAGTACATAGCAGTTTTGGGTACAGAGAACTCATAATTTGTAAGTCATTTTCATATTCTTATACTTTGCCATATATATTCATATTTTCAAGTTTTGGTACCAATTGCTTCACAGCCAAGCACTGTCACTTCACACGTGGATAGGTGGACCACATGTTCGTGCACTCCACTGTACAATACTTGATTGGTTTGGTTTATTGGAATTTAGTTATTTGTTTTCTTCTTTTTGACACAATAGTTCCTTGTTTTCATATGAATATTTGTAAACAAATTCTAACATAGACCAAGACTTAAATGATATATATTGATTCTATACAAAAATACGCATTTATATTAAATTAATATAAATAAAATTATTGTCTTAATCGTAAAAACGATGAAAGTCACGAGTAATTGTTTTTAAAAAATATTATCAATTATAATAAAATTTTTGATTGATTTTTAAGTATTAATTTACAATAAACTATTTTGTAGAACTGCTTATACTTTTATTTATTCTTTTTTTAATTTCAATTTTTTCTTTTGAATTTCATTTTAGCAATTGAAAATCAATAATTGGCATTTGTTAGAATATTCTTATAAAACAAAATCTTATATTTATTTCTTCTATCTCAAAATATAATTAAAAATTAGTCAAAAATATTTATATATTTAATTTAAATTTTAGACTAAATATATTAGTAGTCTTTAAATAATTTATATTTATTTTAAGACAAATGGATATATACTTTTTTACTTTTCAATAAGGGTAGAATCAGAAAACATGCCATGGATTATGTGTTTTATATAGTTCACAACATGAGTATAGTAGTTTTGTAGTTTATTGTACAATTTTTTATAGATAAAATGCACCATAAGTAGTTTACCGTAAATATTTAAAAAAATAATAATTGTACCGTGAATTCGAAATACTATTACATGTTTAATAACAAAAAGTCATAAAGATAAGTTTACCATCGTATATGATTTCAAGTTAGTACTTCTTTGACAAATGTCTAATATAAAACTACTAATTGTAGTTTGTGCAGTGTATCTCTTTGATGTAAAAATCTAACGTAACTATAAACAATACCTAAATTGTTTACGACAATATTTTAGTTCAAAATGTGGAAAAGTAGTGCAAATAATGATTCAATTATTTTGGTACATACTATTGATTCAATAGTTTTGCCGAATGCCCTTTACCTATTTCTTAGTTTCAACTTGATTTCATTTTCCAATATTGGTACTAGCTTTTATCCTGAAATTAATTCAATGCCTACGAATGCTTATAGTGACGTACATTAAAACAGTAGGTATAGATATTAATGGACTGTGACTATAGTTTATAAATATATAGATAGGATTGTATAAAAGATCACAATATTTGATCGGACTAAATTATAGACCCTAATTTATCCTTTAACCCGATAAAATTTAATAAGTTATGAGTTTATTAAAAATATGACCGAAATAAATACGAATCAGACTCATCCTATTGCTTAGACGTATTCGCGAGATAGACCGAGTCTTTTATATATATATTTTGATGTACAATATTGTCACTATATTTAGCTGCGATAGAGTTAAATCCCAGGTATAGATATAATATATCTAAATCAATATTTTTTCTTTACGAAGATAATAAATCTTATTAGAAATTCACGGGCTCATTTGTTATACATTATTAAAAAAAATCAATTTAATTTTTTTTTGTGAAAATTTATTAAAAGTAGTATAAATTATTTTGATGTTATTTTTTGTATATTAAAAAAATAATTTGATATTCAATAACTTAAATATTTATTATTAGATATTATAATACGATAAAAATCACATTTTTAACTCCATGGTAAAATCCCAAATCTCTTCCGTTTCTCTCGATCCATTCCCATTGCCACAACTCTTCTCTCTATTTTCGACCATTTACATTGCATTTTAGGTGAACAAACTATCAGATCAATGTGATTAAATTATATTTTGTAGAAAATTGCATAATGGTCTAATGAAGTTACGTATGATTTCTAGTAAGGAATAAATTAGAGGTATATTCATCAAGTCTCTTAAATCTTGGTGCTTCCACAATCTGATGCTCGAGCTAGCTATGCTTGATTGACATATTTCGACTTTAGCTTATTGGGATGTTGATATTATGAAAGGGAAAATGATTGTAATAATTAAGTAGAAGTAGAGTTACTTGTTGTTGATTCAACCTAGTTTGCTACTGTTATATGGCATTACTCCTTCCTAGTTCCTATTAACTTAGCCCATTTTAACTTATGCCCATTTATTTTGTGATAGTATTTTATTTTTTAAAATATATTTATCTTGTCTTAATGAATTTTTTAAGTGAATTATTGTTATAGGAAGAATAAAAGAGTACTTAATAAATATATATTTATCAAAATAATAAAAATAATTTTTTGATATTTTTATTATTTTTAGAAGTTCAGAAAATTATTTACTTCAAAAAAAATTTAACTAGATAAATAAAATTAACACAAAAATTTAAAAATTAAAATAATAAAAATTTCTACAAAATAAAAAATTTAAATGAATCTATTTCTCGTTTCACTTTTATCTTTTTATTTTACTTGCATTTTCTTTTCTCTTTCCCTCTAGGATCATTCTTTTGAATTGACAATAAGCTCATTTTGAAAATTATTTGCTCACAAGGAGAGTTTCATTTGTTAAACTACTTTGGGCTTAGTGCTATGAGCACCTAGAAATATAATCCATTTTTAATGAAATTTAAGTAAAATTAGTAGTTGAAAAATAATTAAATATATTTAACTAAAATTTTAATTTAAATACATAAATTTTTTAACTACCTTGACCATCCTAGCAGACTGTTTCATCTACGCGATTGAATTTTTTCGTTAATAAATCATTGATCTTTATCAATTAGCCTCCTATGATTCTTTTTCACACATTTCATACTATATGGAGTCAAGTAAATACATATTTTAATATTATGTCCATCAATTATGTACCATTTGTGTTTTCAAATATGGGATTCACTTGAAAAAAGTTCTTGTCACATTTATATATATTTTTTAAAATTTTCAACCGTATTCATTATATTAACTAAAATATTCTTTAGTAAAAAAAATTAAAATATTCTAATCAATGCATTTTTTTAATCAGCAAGTACTCAATAAATCTATATTTTTTTAATTTATGCAATTTAATTAATAAAGTCTTATATTTAAAAATAACAATTGTATATATGATATGTTTTTTATTTCACTTTATTTAAAAAATCAGATGTATCACTTTCAACTTAAACTTTAATCCTACTATGAACTAAAAAACTTAAGGCGTGGAGATACATATAAGAATATACATAGACGCAGGTCGACTTGCCAATCCGCCTATCCGCTCATCCAATTCAATATATTCTTAATCGAGTCGGTTCAGATTAAATGAAAAAAATATAGGTTTAGAATTTAACTCAATTAAAAAATAATCAATAGAGTCGAATATCAAATTTTGTCAAAACTCGTCCAACCCAACTCCTGTACTTCCTTAGACACAGAAGAGCTGCAAAATAAATGAATAAGGCATCGAAAATTCAAAGCATCATTCACTTTGAGAGATAGATATTTTTAGAAGTATGTGGAGGGAGTACTAATTTCCATTGTTGGTCTAAAAAGGAAAAAGAAAAGTATGAGGAGAAAAATAAAAGGAGAAACTTTCCCCCAAGAAAAGTCTTATCTAAAGACACAATAAGATAAAAGAAAAAGTGTTTTAGAAAGAGAGAAAAAAAAAAAGTGACATATTCCAAAATATCCCATATTTATTTCTTCCAACACATCCCTTTCTTCTTCTAGAGCAAAAAGGTACCCCACCCACTCGTGTGCCTCTTCTCCCTCCATTAATGCTCCTTCCTTCACAATTCACACACTTCAAACTTCAAATCATTCAAAGCTATTTTCTCTCTCTCTCTCTCTCTATATATACACATAAATACACTAGTACTTTTTAGTACACTACTCCAATGGCTTATTTCCTCTTCTTAATCATCATGATCGTCTTTCTCTTCCTTCTCCGGCAGAGCCGTTACCGGCGACTCCGGTTACCGCCGGGGAGTATTGGTTTACCGTTCATCGGAGAAACGTTACAGCTCATATCAGCATACAAGAGTGAAAATCCTGAGCCTTTCATCGACCAACGAGTGAACCGGTACGGTTCAATCTTTACGACTCACGTTTTCGGTGAACCAACAGTTTTCTCGGCTGACCCGGAAACGAACCGGTTTATTCTTATGAATGAAGGGAAACTCTTTGAATGTAGTTACCCCGGTTCGATATCGAATCTTCTTGGAAAACACTCTCTACTTCTTATGAAAGGTTCTCTTCATAAGAGAATGCATTCTCTCACTATGAGTTTCGCTAATTCTTCGATTATTAAAGATCATCTTCTCTTTGATATAGACCGTCTCATCCGGCTCAACTTGGATTCCTGGTCCGACCGGGTTTTTCTTATGGAAGAGGCCAAGAAGGTTAGTTCATTAATTATTAATTCAATTCAATTCAATTAAATATTTTATTTTTCTTATTATCGAAATAATTAACTTTCCTAAATTATCAATTTATTAAGCTGCATATGTACTGAGTTAACTCGGGTTTGAATAGCTCAGTTCATTCCTTGCCATCATCATCATCATCATCATGTCTATGGGTTGTGTGGGCCTGGCCCAGCTTTTTCTCTGTAATTTATTTATAATTTTTTGCTACAAATTTAATTTATTTATAGATTTATTGGCTGGATCTTTGATTTTATTGTTCTATAAGTTAATGGTATACTTTTCTAAAGAATTTATATTTTGATTAGATGTATATATAAAGAATTTATATTTTCCTTTTTATAACAATTAATATGGAGTTTAAAGGATGCTCTCTGTTTGGGTAATACCTTGTAACATTTTTTTCCTTTTCTTTTTTTATTTAGAAAAATGTTTCATTGACACTTGCCCAATTTTTCTTACACCTGCAATTGTAATACGTGAATCATTTATTTAATTCAATTATATTGAAAAAAAATGGTGTGTTGTCTCTATTTTATTCGATTTTGGGTTGGTTAGTGATAGTTAATTTAAATTAATTATTAGTTTATTAATATGTGTTGGCATGTGATTGTGATGTTGATGTACGTGATGTAAATGATGACTCAGATTCCATGGTTCAGTACAATATGTCCAATTCCCTTGCACATAATCCTTGCATCACGTTAACTTAACTGAAAAGGTTTTCCTGCTACAAGGGAGAATAATCATTCTCAATATACAACATTAGGTCATCATCATAGAGGCCTAGCATGCATATATATATATATATATATATATGAATTAATGTGATATGACATATTTAAAAAAGTCTTTTTTTTTTAATGTCGATTCGATTGTAAAAATTTGATTTTATAATTTTGAAGAATGAAATTCATATTTTACATAAAATAATTATTATAATTAATAAAAAAATTCAAAATTTTATTCTAAGTGCTAAAAATGTGTATTTAAATGATTTTTGTTGTTGTGGTAATTAACTAATTACTTGTTGCAGATAACATTTGAGCTGACAGTGAAACAGCTGATGAGCTTTGATCCAGATGAATGGACTGAGAGTTTAAGGAAAGAGTACATGCTTGTTATTGAAGGATTTTTCACTCTACCTTTTCCTCTTTTCTCTACCACATATCGCAGAGCCATCAAGGTTGATGCACCTTAATTTTGTCTATAATTAACTTCTTAATTTTGTTTGATGAAGATGGACGGTAGTTGTATAATTTTAAATTCATATTTTTTTTTTTAAAATAGTCAAGTGGCTAAATTTATATACCTAAATAATATTATTTTTTATATTTTATTTTCTAACTACATTTTTATTTAATGTAATATAAAATTATTATACACTAATAATAATATATTTTTTATTTATTTTTATTTTGGTTAGCTAAATTATAGTTGAAATTTGATTGGGTAGGCAAGAAGGAAGGTGGCAGAGGAATTGACAATGATAGTGAGGCAGAGGAGAAAAGAGAGTAAAATTATAAGCAAAGAGAAAAAGAATGACATGCTTGGAGCATTGTTGGCTTCAGGTGAACACTTTTGTGACGAGGAAATAGTGGATTTTATGTTGGCTTTGCTCGTTGCTGGTTACGAAACAACTTCTACTATAATGACTCTTGCTGTCAAGTTCCTCACTGAGACTCCTTTAGCCTTGGCACAACTCAAGGTATGTACTTGTGAATACTTCGTATTGAATATTTATAACATGTTTATAAAAAATAAAAATTCATATTAATGAGATTCAGTGTTATATATACTCCACAATAACAATTACTACCATGAAGTTATGGAAAAAATAGCACCAAAAAAAATTATTTTAATAAAATGATAATGAGAATTAGATGAAATTATTTGTATTAAAAAGTCAATTAAAATGGAAGGGGATGTATGGATACGAGAGTAAAAGTAGAAAATAAACCAAATATTTTGATTGACCCATATCCTTTCATGATAAGTAAAAGTTTGATCACTCAATAAAAATCAAACACGTTAAAGTTGTATTTTGTTAATAATTATTGTAGTACTAAATAAGATTGTTGTAGTACCTCTTTACATGTATGATTAGTTATTATAATATACTAAATACCTTTGCATGCATGATTAGTTATTAATACTATTCTCTTTGTTTCATAATAATTGATATTTTAATAAAAAAATTATCTCAAAATAAATTTTATTTACAATTTTTTAAAAAAATTTAATTATTTTTTTTATACAACAGTTTAATGATTACTGTATACACAACTTCAAAAATAGTATTATAATTTACATTGATAATAATAAAAAAATCCATCAATTGTTAAAATGAGTAGTTTTGTAAAATGACATCATTTTTTCTTATAATTATTGTATTTCTTTATATATGTGTAAAAATTTTAAAAGACATAAAAAAAATATTAATTAATAAAATTTTATTGAATAAAAAGATTATTAATTTATGTTTATTTGATGTACCTACACTACACAATTACACTTTCTATTTTTTTTTTGTTTTTTACTTTTGTGTGTACATTTATAAGAACATTTTTTTGGTTGATACATAAAATTGTCCATCTTTTGATAAGATGGTTTAAATGTGATTTAAAGTAGCCTAGACCGTATGGTTGTGGGTGGTAGAAACCCCACCATTAAGACCATATCCATATCCATATCCATATCCATGAACACCTGATCTGATCTGATCCACAATCCACAATCCACAATCCACTCCACCGTTGTGGGGATGCTTCCTTTCAAACTTCCTTTTCGTTATCTGATCCAATCCTTTTCGTTACTCTACGCTCTGCACCTCTACCTAGGATTTACTTTTCTGCTTATGTTCGATGTTTAATGGATTACATTTCAACGGATATATAAAATACAATTCTTATATTTTCATTTCTCAAATTTTTGTACATTAATTTAATATTTTTTATTATATCATTAATATATCATATTTATCATGTCACTCACTTCATTTCTATCTTTTTCAATATATATACAAGATATTTTAATGTTTACAAGATATATTAATGTTTTCAAAACGTTTTCCTATATGATTAAGAATATTTTAAAATACTTTAAGTAAAATAATATCAAGAAAAATAATATTTAAGAAATTGATGTATCTAATTAAAAATTAAGAATAAATACATTAATTTTTCAAATAATTTTTTACTTATATTTTAGTTCAGAATAATATCCAAAAGTGATTTTTATAAATTTAATTTGTATATTTTTTAATATAATAATAATCTTTCATTTTAAAATTTAAATTAGTATCGTAATTTCATTTACATAATTAATTGATAGGAGTTAATTTTTTTGAGAAATATATAATTAATTATAATTAATATTTTTTATAAGAGTGAATTATAAATATATAATACTCCTATTAATTAATTATGTAAAATTTAAATTAGGATCCAAATTACATTTTTTTTATAAATATTTTTAAGAGTGATCTAGTTGAAAAAAGTTTGAGTGAAAATGAATAACAATTTTAATTTTTAATGTAACATTAATTATTTGTTTCAATTATATCATTTAATTAATATTACATATATCACTCTCAATTCAATATATATTTTTTAATTCAGATTAATGATAATAATGAATACATTAATATTTTTTCTCCTGACAAGGATAATTAGTAAATGTATTTTTTTCTCTTTTATTTAATTTTTTAATTTACGTGAAATATTGATCATATGACTCAATTATTATGAAATGGCATAAATTACCAATAAATATTAATAAAAAAAATGACGAAGAGTCCAATAAGTTTTTTTCATCAAACTTAATGCAATTGGAAAGACAAGTAATTTCCGATAACCAAATTGATGGATTTGTTACTTAAAATGATACTATTTACTACTTCCCTCATCTTAAAATAATTGAGTTATTTGATTATTTTATATATATTAAGAAAAATGTATAACTGAAAGAGAGAATATTATTTTTATCAAATTATTCTTGTTAAGTGTTGGTGCATTATCAATGTCATAAATATATAGTAAAAAATATTATATTAAAAATGATGTAATTAAAGGGTACAATTAAAAAAAATGTATTAGAAATTGAAAGAGTCAATTATTTTGAGACAATTGTTTTTTGCTTATAAATCAATTATTTTGAGACAATTTATTTTACTAATAAATCAATTATTTTGAGATCAAGAGTATTTTATAATTATTTCAGGTCAAATTCTTATTATTAAATTAATCCTTCTTAAACTAAAATTTACATTTAAAATGAATATCAAATAGTTGAAAAAAAAGATTCATCGTAAAACCGAGATGGAGTATTTTTTACTAAAGTCATTTATGTTCATTATATAGAATTTTTAGGAAATTGGATTTGTGAATATGTGGGCCATCGATCAAGATGAGATAGTCTTAGATTTTAAATATCTCATACTAACAAGTGTCTTCAGCTCTAAAAACACTTCTTAAGCAAAAATAGAAGTTTTACATTGAGAAGAATAACTTTTATACTTTTAAAAAGTTAAAATCACAAATTTCAATAATTTTTTTTATAATTAAAATTACCAAATTTCAGATTAGGGTCATTTTTTCAATCAAGTAGACTTACAATTTAGACTACTTGAATACTAGTCGTTAGTTTTAGACAATCTGAGTCTTTACTTTTGTGACAAAGTTTATTTCATGTCTAAATTCATTTAAATGTGAGCATAATATAATTCTCTATTAAAAAATTAAGAATATCGGTATATTATTCTTTTTTAAGAATACTATATAAATTGTGTATTCAAATATATAATTATACTTTTTTGACAAAATGCATATTAACACACTTAATAAAAAATGAATTCGATCCGCATGTGGAAAGATGGTAGAAAACTGTAGACATACTCCACCTGTAACGAAGAACAAATAATAGGAGAGACATGGTCCAATCAAGTTTCAAAATTATTACCATAGCGCACGCTTCGTGTTGGGTCTTTTTGACCAGATCCCTTTGTTTGTCGGTATGGTCAAAAGACCCAAACAACCTTGCCACCCTGCATCATCTCTGTACACTGCAATTTGCAGAAAATAAGAGAACTTGGTTTGTTCAGAATTTTACTCTGCTGCCAAATCACTGCAGATTTGGAGGTGTAAAATTTTCCACCTTTAGGACAGTTAAAAATTAATTTTAAAAATATAAAATTAATTTTAATATGTTTAGTTGTCTTTAAATATAACTAATTTTAACTTAAATAATAATTGGTAATATTTAATTTTCAAATCACTTTTACATAAATATACTCAAATATAAAATATTTTATTTTAACTCATTATTAACTAAAATTAATTGTTCTCGTAGTTGAACCAATCATGCAATTAATCTCCTCCCATTGTATAGGAAATCGTGGGGCTCTGATTTCAATGACTATTTTGTGGTCTTGCAGGAAGAGCATGAACAAATCAGAGCAAGGAGTGAGCCAGAGGCAGCACTGGAATGGACAGATTACAAGTCAATGCCATTTACTCAATGCGTAAGTATATAATAACTCAATTAATCCTTAATGTGTTAATAATATGAGTAAGTGTATAATCAAAGTTATGAATACTAATAGTATCTTTATACAGGTTGTGAATGAGACCTTAAGGGTGGCAAACATAATTGGTGGGATATTTAGGAGAGCAACAACAGACATCGACATAAAAGGTAGTAATAAATAAACAAAACAAAAATAAAAGTATATGGGCTATATAGTGAATAATAACACATAATATACTAATAGAGAAAGAACATGTCAATTTACAACTTTGTAATAATATTAGGTTACACTATTCCTAAGGGATGGAAGGTATTTGCATCATTTCGTGCTGTGCATTTGGATCCACAACATTTCAAAGACGCACGCACCTTTAATCCATGGAGATGGCAGGTACATTAATTTTTATTGGTCGTCTAATTAATGTTATGTTGAGTCACATTTTTCGGTTACTTATAATAACTTGTGATTAAAATTGATTAGAATAACTCAGAAGAAGCCGTAGCAAGCCCTGTGAATGTATATACACCATTTGGAGGAGGACCAAGGTTGTGCCCTGGCTATGAGCTTGCTAGAGTTGTACTTTCGGTCTTCCTTCACCGCATAGTAACTCGCTTTAGGTAGGAACATTTTGCTTGTTAAGGTTCACATGTTAGAGTAATTTCATCAATATTGATTAGTTTCTTAAGTCAGTAGTAATGTTTTATTTTGAATTAATTTGGCAGTTGGGTTCCTGCTGAAGAAGATAAGTTGGTGTTTTTCCCAACCACTAGGACCCAGAAGAGGTATCCTATTATAGTGAAGAGGAGAGAAGAATCAAGATCAAGCATGAGAATTGGGAACAGGGGAGATACAAGGAGGATAAAACAAAGCTGAGAGTATAGATCAGTTCATCTCCATTCAATATATGTAATAATAATTAATAAAATTTTATCAACTAGTTTAGAATTTTGTATATGATTTTAATCAATTCTCTCATATTTATGTTTCACAGCCAATAAATTTTACCAGAATTTTGACATAATTAAATTACATGCAAGGGAGGATAATAATAATAATAATAAGGATATTCAGTATAATTCTTATCAACTGTTAAAGTTATTTTTCTATTAAAACTAATCTCTTACTTTATAACAATCAAATCCCCAACAAATAATGAACCCAACTGTATCTTCACAGATTGAAAAC
This sequence comes from Cicer cuneatum, assembly GCA_037974295.1. Lineage (NCBI taxonomy): Eukaryota > Viridiplantae > Streptophyta > Magnoliopsida > Fabales > Fabaceae > Cicer > Cicer cuneatum. Next base: position 614,183 of record JBBPBO010000004.1, on the reverse strand, counting down.
AACCCTACATTCTCTACCCATCTATCATAATTTAGAATTAATTACACGTCTGTTGAACTCAATTATTACTCTCTTAAGTCCTAAGAATGTTCCTGTCGGGACAAACATAAATTGACCAGATAGATCAATTATTCATTTCAGCTACTGCTAATGATAATGATGTTTTTTTTTATCACTAAAATGACAATTCTTGCTTTGATAACGCAAGATTTTACGCGTATTCTCTTCTCATATTTTTTCACACTATCCTATTAAAGTATAGTGAAAAGTTGGAAGAAATTGGACACCACTGTATAGACACGTTTGCAGCACTTACACTAAATAAATCCAGGTGCATTGTTTGATAGGTATCTTTCTATTAGAACCTTTAAGGTTGGACATAGAGGGATTCATCTCTTCTATGAGAAGCATTTGCTGAGATTAGAGTGATTAAGTCTTCTATATTTCAATTTCAATCAATAATACTTCTTTTTCTTTTCTTTCTTAATTCAGTTTCCTATCAATGTTTTAGCAGTTGTAGCCTCCGAGAAGCGAATTGGAAAAGCATGTGTGCACGTTCCATTTCAAAAAATTAATTACCAAGGCGGTGGAATTTCTTTTCTGATGCTGACAATTGATAAGGAAGTTAGCTACAAATACAATACATACAACATACAAATTTTGCTTCTTTTTCCCTTTGACATGAAACAAATTTGTAATGTAAATACTTATGTTAATTGTATTTTCAACTTATCTTTCTGTGAAACAATCGAATTTTGGTGAGGCACATTGAGGTGACAAAAATGGTGACACTACAAACAAAAAGGAACTTAATTCAGAACCACACCGTGTGGCAGATGGTAAATACTAACTGTTTTTAAGCATAGGCAGACTGGATTCTCCGCTGATTCTTTCTTTGTTACTCAATGTGGACTCAACAAGCTTAACTTTCTTTGAGTTTTCAGAATTTACAAGTGAAAGTTTTTCAAGCGACGTTTTGAGTATGGATATCTGGTCATCTCCGGCGCCAACTTTCTTCCCTGATATTTTCTTTTGTTGTTGACTAGCTTTTGAAGCTTGCGTGTGCCTTCTCAGCCTTGCACTTAGCGCCTCAACAGAAGAATGCAAAGCATCCAACTCAACTTCCTTGAAGTGGTCTGGAAAAAATAAGGGTGTGATTAAGTACTTCTAAAAAACTATCAATAGATAGAGATTACAATTTGATAAGGCAGAGACAGGAATGGGGTTAAGGCTAGGAAAATGAGAGACTGGACTTGTCAAGGTCCAGAGGAGGAGTTGACAAGAAAAGCATATGACTATTGCAAATCATTAAATGCTAAAAGTTTTTTTAAAAAAAGATTCAAACTTTTATTAACAGTCTCAGACAAACACTAAAGTAAGGGATCAAGCATCCATTACCAAGTTCAGACTTAAACTGTTGCTCTGCTCTGGACAGTGGTTTTTTGTGAGCACCAGGTAAGTTCCTTAATCGTTGTAAGCGCTCCTCCAAAGAATTGTGCATTTGAGTTACACGATCAACCCTTTTCTGTAATATAGACTCTTTCTCCTCAACTTTCAAAAGTTTCTGCTGTGCATCACCTAATCGAGAATGTTGGTCATTAATGATTCTCTTCAACTGAGGCGCATGATGCTTGAGTTCCAGATGCACCTAGTAGGAAAGTATATACAATAAACGAGAGCCAACTGTTATTTTCAAAAGGCACAATATAGAACTAATGGACAAACTTTTACTGACCTAACTAATTCACATAATTTGTCAATGATACACCACCTCTAATATATTCTAAAGAGATGCTCTTATTCAAAGATATTACACAAGTGATCATCAATAACTCTATTTTCATCAAGAACAAAGTTTTTTCCCATTCAGTGTGGTGGACTACATAGTCAATCAACACTATAAAGATAGCTTTCTTTGGTCTATAAAACTCTGGTGGGTTGGTCTGTCGTTTTCTTTGGTCTCTCTCTACCTCTAACTATTGAACTATTATCCATCTAGTCAACCCTCCTTACAATGTTTTGAAGAGTCTTCAGACATGCCCAAACCACCTTAAACAATACTCTACCATCTATTTTACATTTGGGTCTACCCCAATTTTCACTTGAAAGCTTGTATTTCTAATTGTACCTTGTAATGAGTAACCACTCATCCACTATATAACATTCTCATCTCTGCAACACTATATTTAGTCTCTTTTCTCATCAATAATAACTTTTCATCGTTTGAAAAAAACTATGGTCAATAATTTAAACTACAATAATCCTTCATTACAGATATTAGTGATTCTTTTGGCCTAAAACTATTTCATCTGAGGCCAAATCTTATTAGAGAAAAAAACTAAATAATATGTCAAATAAAACTACGCGCATATTCATGCAAAAGCAAGCAAAACAAGATGGTGACCTCATGAGGCACAGTTTTAGAAAAAATTAAAAAAAATATGCCAGGTCAGTTCGAGGAAACATAATTCAACCACACCAAAAGCAAGGATGATATGGTAGTCCTACCTTATGTGCATATTCCACATATGTTTCATGAAACAACTTGAAATACTGGTGCAATGTTGATCGGCCTTCAATTGAGTCAGCTGCAACTGAACGTAAACTTTGAGAGGCCCATGGAACAAGTACCTCCTTGGGCCCACTAAGTAATTCTTTGCTAATTATTGGTTGTATATCTCTCTCTTTTGATTGCCCCTCTGATTGAATGGGTTTCTTCTCCATATCAATACTTAACGGAAGCAAGAGGGTCAAAGTTTTCATCTCAAGCACAACACATTCTTGAGAATGGGTAACAGCCACAATCCAGGAATATCCAAATGAATCTGACAATGACACAAAACCGCATAGTGAAGGCTCTGAAGTGCATCCACTCTGGCAAGTATTTAGAACAGGATGTACAGAAGGTGTCTTCATTGTATCATCCTTTCCATTTGTCTGACTTGTAAATGGTAGAAAATGTAACACTATTGAGTCAATCCCTCCATCATGAAGAGCATATATTCTCTCTGGCATAAGGGTATCAATGACCAATGCAATATTATAACTGTTCTCTGCTCTTCGTGGCAGAGCCAAATCAACAATAGCCAGTCTCAGCAAAGGGGGTGGATTGACCAACCCGGCATTATGATCAAGCTTCTCCAGACGACTGCCGGAAATTGACTCGCAAATCATAGCAAGGCCAAGAATTTCATCGTGGGAATCAAGACGAAGACGAGGTGGACTACCAACACTCCAAACAGGTTGGATTTCATCAGCTAGAGCATCTATCTGTAATTGCCCACCACTCCAGGCAGTCACCAAGATAGAGTCTTTGCTGACTGAATTGTAGAGAAAACTAACTGCACGACCCTCACATTCAGCACTACGACCGATCAAATCTTCATTTCCGCCCTGACCTACTCTTTGCAGAGGTCCCTAGAAAACAAAAGATAAAGAAGTATAGTCATATTGTTTATACTGCAACTACATACTGTCTAAAGGAAATTTTCCATCTATTTATGATACAGCTGACAAGAATCTAACTTTGAATATAAGTGTACCTGCAAGACAAGAGATGCATCAAATACAGCATAAGCATGAGCTCTTAGCATAGACAAGCTGTTTCCTTCAGTTTCTTGATGCTGTAACTCAGGAAATGTTGCTTCTAGCCAGGAGATTGCCAACATTGAATTACTAGCCACTACAGAGTTGGCTGATATTAGCCCAAATGTATGAGCATCATTGTGTAATTCTAATAGAGATTCACATTTGAAGAGACTGTGGATAAGCAGAGAAAATAGCCACAAATGTGGAAGTATCAATGAGTAGCATATATGATCAATTGAAAGAAAATAACAGCATGTAACATAAACCCAATGAACACTACAAATGACCCAGACATTGATGTAATAAAGCAATTTCTGTCAAATATTCCATGCCATATTGATCATATCAAGGAAGAATGCAGATAGGTAAAATAAGATCAGGAAAATACCTTCCAAATGGAACAACAGGGCAAATTACATAGATAGCTCCATCGCTGAATGCAACAAAAACCTGTTCAATAGCACAAAAGCAAAATATTTAAAACTGAAAAATTTAAGTAGCCAGTGATTAAAATATAGTATATGAACCTCAAAGATCAATGAGTCTTTCTGTAATGAAGTTTTTAACACGAAGATTATTACAACAGAAAACTTTTCCTACTAGGTTGTGTCAAGTAGTCATGGATCAAATAAGGCTATACTGGCCAATGTCTCCATGACCAACGCTGTCAAAAGCTTAGACTATTAAGTGAAAGCTCTTCAATGGTTTATATACAACAAATTTAGAAATATCATCGATAATAAAGTAACTTCCAAAGCATAATACCCACATGATCAAGGCTACAAAGCAGCAATCTCTTTAACTAAAAAAAAAGGGAAATGAAAATGTATAACAAATGCAAGGACTGAGAAAAATCAGATAGATTATAATTGTGAATTATGAAGGGGAAAATGATCTAATCAGAATATCCAAAACATTAAGTTAAACAGAATATCCACAGAACTTACACTAAACCTGTCCCACAAGTGCTCTCCACCAAAAGAGAAACCAACTGGGCACATTGATGAGGCATTTCTGGATCTACCAGGCCCTGTAGGTTGTAAATAATATTCTTGCTCTGGTTGCAAAGGATCCACCGCCAGATTGAAAAGCCTACAGAGACAAGTTTGCAATTAGAGAGAAATGTGAAAACATAAGTCTCAATTATATATCTATATATCCAATCAAGGGATATAAACAAAACAAAAGACATCTGTATATGGAATGTTGGGAACATGGGGTTTAAACATTTTGTTATGGTTAATTAACATTTTATGCATAAGAAATAATTCAATCAAAAGCCAAGAAAATAAAATAAAAATATGATATAGTAGATACATGCATCAAGAGTCTTTAGCAATCAGACATATAATTATAAGCTAATGGTTGGGTGGAATATTTTTCAAAATGGATTCATATAATTAGAGGGTGTGTCAGGTAGTCTTGTTATCCTCTTATATTAATACAGATCATAACATTAAAAAACTTCTAATACCAGTGTAGTTAGGACATTTCTTTGAATATTTTGTCACAATATCATACTGATCTTTCCTTCCTCATATGCATGGTCTCTCAGGAGTATTAAATTTCGGCATATCTTAACTCCCTATCGCTTCTAAAACTATTCCAATATATTTCCAGGCCAGGCATTAACCAATAAAACCCTTTGAACAACCAACATACACGCTTCATACATCACACCATAATCACGCAGCAAATAAACAATATCCCACGCCAACATTTGTTTAGATAAAAGAATGTCAACATAAAAAGCTTACCTAAAAACCGAGTCAGAAGAAAGGATTCCCAAATGGGTATCACTGTAAGGGTGCCATAATGCTTCCAACACACGAATATCATCGTTTCCAAGGGAATGTGTTCGAGAACCAACAGTAATAGTCCTGCAAAAATAAATCCCCAAAAAAATGTATACAATACTCTCTAAGATGGTAAGGAAAAGATTTTAACTCCAGGCAACATCAAAATAAAAATAATTACACTCATGAGTCATGATAGCCAGCTCACTTCTACTTATGCTAGTGTTGCTAATCGCAAATCACGGAAAATAGTGATTTGTTCAAATTCCGCTATACTACATTGCTATAGCGGCTATTGCAGAACAATAGCGATTTGTTCAAATTCCACTATATTATAGCCGCTATTTGACAACACTGAATTATGCAATACACCTCTAAACTAAACTAGAACTATATTATAATGACATGACAATTAATTCAATCACAAATCCCTAATGCTAGGAGATCAATGAGCTGAACATGTACCTGCAAATCAAATTTACATCCTTCTTAGATGTGCGTCCATAAAGATACATAACACAAAGTCTTTCAGAACCGAAAAGAAGTATCGCTGTTCCATTCCTATTGATGGAGATTCTGTGAACATCAAAGTCAAGCACAATATCCGCTCGCAACACCTAAACAAATTCATCACAAATTGCAACAATCGATTAACATTTGATTCCATTGCTTATTTCTCGTTCAACAAAAACCTAATTTCAAAGTTGCAAAGAGAAGAAAGAAATACCTTAGAGGGAGAAGCGGCGAGAACGGAAGTAGGATCAGGATCGCCGAGGCGAAGAGATAGACGATGAAGGCAGTTATTGTTGGAGTCCCAGAAATAAAGGCGGGAGGCTCCGTCCCAAGCAAGTAGGTTTCGGGAAAATGTGACGGAACCGCCGTGAGAGATGGAGGTGAAGAGAGGGTGTTTTGGGAGTGGGACCCATTCGACTTCTTCATTTGGAGTTGGACTTGGAGAGTAGGTTGGTTCCACTGTCATCTTCATCGTTCACCTGAGTGACGGTTCTGTTAAACCCTTGCAATGGTAGCTGGTTTTTTCTTCCGGCGGTCTGTTAAACGACGTCGTAAGTTTTTGCCTTTGATTTTTTTTTTTTTTTAACAATTTAAAATTTTGATTTCTTTTTGGCTTTTGTGTATGTAAGCTTTGAATCTTGGAAGGGCCCAATTTTGGAGACCAGTCCCTTGCACATGTAGTTTGAAAAAAAAAAATACACATAAATATGTGGAGTAAATACTGAAGTTAGTCCTTAAATTGTAGAAAAGCACGACAAATTTATTCCTAAAAGATATCTTAAATTGTAAAATTTTAATCTAACTTTGTCATTTTGTTGATACTGGTAAGGATTAGCATGACATTAAATTGATAATAACAAAGATAAATTTGAATTCAAGTAAATAATCTCAATAGTGGTTTTGATAAATATTCTAACAAAACAATAAATTTGATTAATATTTTGTATTATCGGGGATCATTTTAGAATATTAATAATGTGGAAGAGTATGTTGATATAGCTCTACCATTTCAATGATCGATGTTTAAAATATGAGAGAGTCCCTAAAAAGGTTCAATTTTATTGTTTATATGTTCAAGTAAGTTCTAATAGCCAATTCGGGTTAATAGAATTTAATTTCATATAAATTTGATTATTTTTAAAGTATGAAATAATGAATTTGATTTCGGTATAGATTATTATGTAAAAATATCGCCCTCCATTTATCATGTTAAATCCTTATAAAGTATAATGATAGATTTATACGAATAATTTTTTTAATTAATTTTTAATTAAAGTTATTATATTCATTGAATAGAATATCAAATGTGACTTAATCATAAAATCATGTTGAATATTATCTATCATCAAGTCTTATTACTAATAAGGACAACAATAACATGTTGAAACTATTGTATGAGTAGTAAAATGTTACAAGTATACCAAATTGACACCTTATGAAAATTATGTATAATCATAAATATAATTATGGGGTTTCGTCATTTCGGTGGATTTAACTTGGCAATGCTAGGGAAGCAAGTTTGAAAAGTTATTTCCAAGCCAACTATTGTAGTTTCTCGATTGTTCAAAGTTAAATATTTTTCAAAAAAGGGGTTATTGGAAGCCCGTGTCGGGCATTATCCAAACTATGTATGGCGTAGTATCTATACTTCCCAGGTGGTGATCAAGGTAGATCTAAAATGGGATATTGGTGATGGACAACATATAAATATTTGGAAACAACCTTGGCTGAGAGCCCGCGAAAATGCTTTTGTCAGAGATGCCATATCCTCACTTGGTAGTGAGAACTTATGTGTGGCCATACTGATTGACCATTTGAACCATTAGAGAAGATAAGACATTATTATGAGGTATTTAACGCCAGAGATGCTTCAGAAATTCAAAAAATTCCTCTTCTGAATAATGAAGCGCACGATGAACCAGTTTGGAGACTTAGTAGAAACAGTCGCTACTCTGTGAAGTTCTCGTATCACCATTTAATGAAAAATGTAATTGGCTTATGTAACTTGTTGGAACCAAGTTGGTTCTAAGTACTTAGAATTTTGATGTTTACAAAAGCACTCCATGTAATCTTATTTTGTACCTTGAATTACTATATTAAAATGCCACCAAAAGATGAAGTTATCAGAGGATACACCTCTAGAAGTCACCAGATAATGCATCCTGAAATTACCAGAGGATACACCAGGATGTCAAAACACCACCAGAGGATATCTTTACTGGCCCAGATCAGAAGGAAGCAAAGTCCAGAAGGAGACCTGGACCATACCAGAAGGAAGCCTGCCAGAGGGAGACTTGTTCCAGACCAGCAGATATCATAAGTCAGACTTAGTCCAGAAGTTATTATGACCAGAAGATAGCTTGACAGTGAAATGATAAACAGGCCAAACTTAATCAGAGGATAAATTAATGGGTCTAGAACAAGAGATTTAATCCAGATTTCACCCAGACCAGAAGATAACATGGTTTAGAGTATGAAACTCAGTCAAGATCAGAAGAAATGATGTCCAAATTTAATACAGACCTGATCCAGATCAAGAGGTAAATGTCCAGAATTAAATATCCTTTGTCCAGATTTAATTTCAATTCAATCCAGACCCAATTCAGAATTGGTCCAGATCAGAGGGAAAAGGTTCAGATCAATGGTCAAGATTTAAGTATATGGCCTAGTGTTGGCCGAGATCAGAGGATCACAGCAGATCAGTTTACAAGTCCAGGATGGTCGAGATCAGAAGATCAGAAAGTGTGGTCCAGGGTTGGCCGAAATCAGAGGATCACAGCAGATCACTTAGTATGGTCCAGATGTGGACGAGAGTAGAAGATCAAAGGGTTCAGATTTAACCTTGATGATAATCGGTGGAGATTTGATTAAATTTGATCAAAGTATTAAAAAGGATTTGATACAAAAATAAATTGAAGTATTGTGGAATTCATAAGCTATTGGTGGGAAGAAAGATTTGTTCCAGAATTAATTAAAGTCAGAATTGGTCAAAAGTTATTTTTGAAAGGCAATCTGGAGCAGACAAAGATATGTTTTTTATTTAAAGTGAAACCCGATTGGGCAAGTTATTTTTGCAAGAGAATCCAGCAAGATACAACTCGAATTTAAGCTTGGAAGAGACCCTAATCTGCATCTATAAAAGGAGGCTCAAGGCAGAAGACTTAGCATCGAAAATCACAAAAGAGTCATACACTTCCAGAAGCAAACACTCGAGTTTTCAGTGAGGTTAATTGTGAGTTCCAGCTTTCCAGAAGCAAGCACTCGTGTTTTTCTTTCCCTTGTGTTAGATCTATGTTGTTGAAGTAGAGTCTACAATCTGAGGGAAAAGGGGTAGCAGATTACTTAGCAATTAGATTCAAGGCATTGTAATTCCTTCTACAATCTGGGGTTGTCAGATTGGTAGGAGAAGACTTGACTTGAGAAGTCAAGGTGCTGTATTCCTCAAAAGTCTAGGATTGTTAGACTGTTTAAGAAGACTGACTTGGAAGGTCAGTGGTATTGTTGTAATTCAAGGTTTTGAATTAGTGAAATCCTTCAAAGTGAAGGGACTGAATATAGCCTCGTTAACGGTGAACCAGTATAAAATTATGTGTTTTTATTTTTACTTTATATCCGCTGCTAACTCTGTTTGATTCATACATTAGGTTTTGTTATAAAACTGCAAAAACAGAAAAAGTATTCAAGTTAGTCAAACACAATTCAACCCCTCTTCTCGTGTTTGCACCTTCATAACTTACATGTACTAGGTAACTGGAAAACTTTTTGGAATTTAAAAGTGTCAAATAAAGTTAAAATATTCCTTTGGAGGGCTCTTAGGGATGTAAGAATGTATGGGATGTATGCATCAATGGGAAAATGAACGACATAGTTTTTTAGTGTGCAAATCAGCAACAGAAGTTTTGAGAGAAGTTAGACTTTGGAATGCTATAGAGCCATTGACACAAGTTTGATGGCTATGACCATTTGAAGCTTGTGGTGAAAAAAAAGTGCAATATGGGACAATATCATCAAAAGTCCTTTAGAGGTCGCTCGTAGGGTTATGATTGTCTTGGAAGATTGGAAAGAAGTTTGTAAGGTGTGTTAGGGTGGGCATAATCAAGCTGCCCCTAGCACTAGACACCAGAACTAGTGGATTTCATCGCCACCAAGAACACTAAAGTGTAATGTTTAGGGGGTCATGTTTCTAGAGGAGAATAGATACGGGTGCGACATGTGCTTACGTGACAAGCATGGAGTAGTAATTCAAGCACGAAGAATCTGGTCTAGGGGCACTCCAACTGCGGCAGACGCTAGGAGTTTGTATAAAGCAACTTTATGGAGTAGTGCATGGAGAAATCAAGACATTATTGTGGAATCAGACTATTTGCAAGTGGTCCAAGCACTGACAAACCAAACACAGTATAGGAATGAATTTGGAATTATAATAATTAGGTGCAAAGAGTATCTCTCTAATTTGAATAACTTTGAGGTAAATTTTGCTAAGAAACAAGCCAACGTTATTGCCCACTCCTTAGTGAAAGCATCAAGTTCTATGATAGTCCCAATATTTTGTATTACATACCACTATTTTAAATGAAATGATATGATTTTCTCTTGTAAAAAAGAAAAGAAATACACTACCCAATATAAAATATATTATATCACTCCTATGTGACAACGCATTGTTAAAAAGACATTTTCTATATGATTATTAACTTGATCAACCACTACTTTATAATCCATTTCAACTTTTATGTTGTTGGTCTAGAATTTCAAAAGTCATTGCAATGCACATAACAACTTATACCCCCCCCCCCCCCCCCCCCCCCCCCCCCCTCATCTATAAGAAGTAGATGACTTGAAAAAACATGACTTAGTCATCATAACCCCTGCCCCTTGAGAGTGTGCTTTGATGGGGTAATTAGAAGTTATAGGGAAATTATAATTATAGGCAATTTAAATTCTTCAATTGAATTTCTTTCATTTTTAAATTTTGTTGTTTGGATAAAGAAATTGTTCTTTTTAAAATTGAGCTATTTTTATAAATTTTAAAAGTTTTAAGGCAAAAATGAAAATTAAAGTTAGGCCAAAACTAAATTTTTTAAATGTTCATGGTCTTTTTTGCCAAATTTGAAAAAATTTAGAGACCAATTTACAAATAAATAAAAATATAGGGACTAAAATGCAAATTCATAAATATATAGGATCAAATTTTATATTTAAAAAATTATAGAGACCATTTCATGATTCATATTTTATAAAGAGGAAATTTGAAATTCTTAAGTTTTAGATGATATTTTAAATTCTCTAAATTTAGTTTTGACTAAATGCCTCATGAAATCCCTTTATTTTGAAAATTCACCAAATGAATCAAACCATAGTTAAGAGGCATATTTTGAAGTATTTTTTGTTTCCTAAAATGTTTATCCTCCCATACTTTCTCATCCCTCCACCTCCAAGTTAGTATTAGGATAAGAAATCTTTTTAAGAGAATGTATGGTAGTTTGAAATCTTTGATTGTAACTATTTTGTTTGGATAAAAAATTCGTAATGAAGGGATTTTATGATACATTTTATTAAAGTCAAATTTAGATAATTTCAAATTCATCCAAAAATTTAAGAATTTAAAATTATCTCTTGACTTTGTAAAATATGAATCTTAAAATGTTTCTTATATTATTTTCAAAATTTACAAATTTGTCTCTATATGTTTCAAAATTTTCACATTTGTATCTATAAATTTTCAAATTATACAAATTGATCTTATAATGTTCCAAAATTTGGAAATTGGCCCCTATGATTTTCAAAATCTTGCAAATTGATTCCTATAAATTTCAAATTTTGCAAATCGGTCTCTCAACTTGTCCAAAATTTCAGTTTTGGCTAATATTTTTTTTATTTTCATAATTAACGACTTTTCTTTTAATTTTTATGTTTTTACCTCAAAACTTTTGAAATTTTTAAAATGACCCAATTTTAGATAACCATTGACTCTATCAAAACAATACATTTATAGATTAAGGAAATACAACTTATTTAAATTGCTTAGAATCTTTAATTACTTCATCCAAATGAGTTATAACAAATTTTAGGCAAGTTTAGACTTAAATAGAGGACAAACAACCTTACATCCTTGGGGTTATTATGTATGGTTTTGACGTTTTGTTGTTCGGTAATATATGTATGTTTTTTATTTTATTATATTTGATTTGTGAAGACATGATTAAGTGGATGTTCTGCTAACTCTTATACCGACCCTACTCTCAAAATGTGTTTATTAATAGACTCTCAAGGGACCTTTTGACTCAAGATTGAAATTGCTGGTTTGCTCACACTTTCTCTAAAGGAAAACTTTCTATTGATTTTCTTGCTAAGACGAGGTGGAGAAATGATTTGTATTTGGGTCTTTTCGGTGATCATCCCTCTAATTTTAATAATCTCCTCTAACTTATAGCTACGGAAGTGATTTATCTAACTGAGTAGCTTTTATTTTTGGTTGCTCCTTTTTTCCATATTTTTGTTATTGCTTTTTTCTTTCATGTAACAAAAATAGTTGTTTATTTAACTAAAATTTATGTTCAATATTACGATAGAGTTGATAGAATTACAGGAAATCATAATGAATCATCGTGATTCTACGTAATACCAAGTATGCACAATGTAGATTTGAAGTCCACTAATTTTTTATCAAACCCGATATCTAAGTGTAACTATTTAATAATTGATTCATACTTTAAGTTGGCTTTTGACCTTTATAACAATCCATTCATTTTTATATATATACAACAAGATATACAATAATCAAACCGAAAATAAAACAAAAAAATGAGACATAAAAAAACATTACATAAATCGACAGAGATGAAACTCTGTTGTGTACAATTATACATATACCTAAATAAACACCATTCAACAACTTTATGTTTCCTGGTAGCTGTGTAGTATAAACTAGCTAGACTATAATCAGTGTTAGGTGTCAAAGATTATTGGTATCCTTAGGATAAACCTGAAATAAAAAAGAGTAGCAATTAGATTTTGATTTAAAAAATCACTATTTCAATTTACAACGACAAACAATTAATTAATCTCTAAAAGAAAATTATTAATTACCGTAGCAATCCTTGACGAACATGAGACCTTAATTAATATATGAAATATTGTTGAAGCTGTTAGTTGAAAATCTATAATTTTATATATATATATTTCCTCTAATCTCTAAGTGCCACATAGTGAATGATCATTTGATTCTCTCTTCTTGAAGAATCTTTGGATACCTCGGATACCCGTTTGTGCAAGCTGAAATCTGCAAAAAATGTTAAAAATTGAACATGGTTAATCTTTTAATCAATTTATATATTTTAGGATAAATTTGTAAATATGGCATGAGAATCACAAGAGAATAATTTAGTGGAAGAAGCCTATTGTTAATTTTTGCTAGTGGGCAGCCTCCAACTTGTAGGGTCCCAATTGCGTTGGCAACATTTACCATTATCTTAAGGCACAAAAATAATAATACTAGTATACTAAGATTTATCCAAAAATAAATAAATAAATATATAATATTAACACCATATCTTCGCATGGGGCATAAGATCAGTGTACCTAGATATTTGTAAATTATTTTGTATAGTCAAACTTTGGTCACCAATTAAGGACGACTAGTTTCCATTTGCATAGATTCTTTGAACATTAAAAAAAATATATATATATTTACATGTGAAGTGTGACCAAGTCCTAATTTCATCATCACAATCATGTTTCTAGACAAAAATAGTTTTATAAAAAAAAAAGAGAGCTAGAAATTTCAGAGTAGACCATTTGGATGAATAACTTCAATAGGTGATTTGATTAGGAGTACAACATCCTCATGGCTTTGAATTGTGTGTAATCATAAAGTCATAGTCTTTTAAATTATTTATCAAATTTAAAATACATAATTTGAATTTAAAAATAATTAAAATATATTTTAAAATTGCACACAAACAAATCTAATTAATCCCCATACCATGCCCAATTCCAACCACCTCAAATTAGCTGTATTGAAAAGTCAGCAAAGTGAAATGTTGCCAAAGCTGAAAAATTAAATAGCTAATTTGAATTTTGCTTTCAAGCATTCAAGAGGAATTGTCATCATTAAATCAAAGTATCAACCTTCTAGAAGACAAAGGAAATTCAACCCCTATATTGTTCTAATACCAATAAGTAAGGCCCTTAATGAAGTTTCCTTGATTTTCAATGGTACTTACGTTATGTGGGACCTTGTTACCTCACTAAAATTCCCATTAGTTCACAACATGTCGACATGTCCTCCCAAAGTCACCTAACTCCATAGCAATAAAGCAAACCCGAAACTACTTGGGATTTTCATTAAATGATGCTTAATTACATTCTAAAAGATTCAATTATCATGTAGATTCTTATAATTTTTTATCAATTAAAATTGTCAATAGTATTTATAATTTTAAAACAGTTAATGAAAATTTTATAGTACAAATATCTAAATAAGTTCCAAATTATCAATAATTATTAACCTTTATTAAATTACATAAAAATATATCTGAATCTGAAGTTTCAAACTCATTATAGGACCTTATTATTTTAGGATATTTCTTAAATATACGCTAATATATCATTTTAAATTTCAGATAAATTATTAGAATTTATCAACTTTTAATAAATTTAATCATTATCATAGATAAAACTTTATTTAAGAAGTTTTTAAACTATATATTATCTGCTTTTAAAATATTAAGATATACATATAATAGAAAAATACTTCAGGTTCAAGAGATTATTATTATTTTTTTAATTTTTTCAAAATATTATCGAAAGTCTGAAAAAATATCTTTCGAAATATTTCATTTAAAAGATTAACTTCTCTCAATATATATTAATATTTCATACACATTGATTAGAGATAAAACTCGCAAGTATATACTTAAGAGACTCAATTCCCAATCGATTATTTCACAAGAGATTAAAAGAATCGAATGTAGTATAAGGCTTTTATTGAGTGTAAATAGCATCAAAAGTCCAATAATTTAAGTGCCAAAGCAAGTGGTTGGTATATGGATTGAAGGGAACACTTACAGCTTCAATGTCAATCTTGTAGACCAAAAGCTTTCTTCTCTCTCTACAACTTGTTCTATATGCCACGACAACATGTCCCACAGCCAACGCACAAGAACAAACGAACAGAGCAATTTCTGATCCTCCAACAAACCCACTTCCATTTCCGAACACATAAACAGCTTTAAACGAAACAAACAACAGAGACAAAACAGAACACATCGTAGTAACTCCCAAATAAGGTCCACTTGAAAGTCTTGGTCCATCACACAAACTATAAACACCTACAAAAATAAAATTACCCATTTTCAAAATCAGAATCAGAATCCAAAAGGGTCATTAAAAATCACTAAAAAAAATCAACTTTTTATATTCACTTACAGAAGATGATGAAAGATCTAATTATTGAAACGAGTGGTATATCAATGAGAGAGTAACGAAAATCGTAGTTATTGAAATGAGAAGAGAGTGTTGTAATCGATGGAGAAATAGAAACAGGTGAAAGTGTTGAGAGAAGAGCTGAAGGTAGAAGAGCATCAGCAATAACCAATAGAACAGGAGCAGAAAAAAGAAGAAGCGAAAGAATCATGGTGATTAAGAAAAACAGTGTCTTCACCACCCTTAATATTCTTTTCGATTTCTCTTCTTTAGATGAAAAACCCATTTCAGCTCCTTTGATTAATAATTTGCTTCCAATTCTCATGTTGATTTTTCTTCTAGCACAAAAAATAAAAATATATGAAAGAACAAAAAAAGAACAGCTATGTATTGTTATTGTTGTTGTTTGTTGTGTGTGGTTTGTTCACAAGGCAAATAAACGAGGAGGGAAATTAAAAGGGGTTAAGAGGGAGAAGAAAAAGAGAGAGAGAGAGAGAGAGGAGGCAAAGAGGAAGGTGCAGGCCAAGGTGCAGCAAAATTGACTAAAATTGTTGTGTCTAAGTATTTGGAGTGATGACAAATGTTTAGAGACTTTACACGCAGACATTGGTATCGGTCATATAGAGGTTGTGTTGCCTTGCTACAACTTGTTTAGAGACTTTTCACTCTCTAATCCAACGGCAATACCTAAAAGCTTAAACGACAATTAACTATATCTGGCTTTTTTACTTTATTTTATTTATTTGGTGAAGAGTATTCTCTCTGCAAGTTAACATCACATTGACTTCTAGATCTTTCACACGTATTTTATGCGTAGTTTTATTAATGCTCAATGAGTTAGAGAAAAAAAATATATACACTATACAATATTCAATAAAATTTATGAATTCTGCCACATTATTTTAGTTCACTTTTATGATAAAACATCACATAATAAATCACTTTTGTGAATTCTGCCACGTTATTTGTTTTTGGTTTTTCTAATAATATTTGTTATAGTTGAATGCAAACGAATCACGTCTGTGGTATTTTAAGTTTGACTTATTTTTCAGATTGATTTTTAAAAATTTTTTTTTAATAGGAAGTCGTGGTTTGGAGAAGTAAAAGTGATAAGGAGATCATGATTCAATTCTTTCCTCTAATAAAATTAACAATTAATTACTAATGTTAACTATTTTAAAAAAATCCAAATAGGTTCATTAAGTATCAAAACATTTATGTCGTGATTCTTTTTTGAATTTATCCTTTGAATTCCAACAGATATATTTATGGTGTTTTATATTCTTTCACACAATGTATTGAATTTAATATAAAAACTTAATGTAATATCAAGAAGAGTCTATTAATCGGATCACCTATCATTTATATCAATACATCAAACACAAAAGTGTTTGACGTGAGGAAGTATACTGTAAAAATGAGTTAACTTAATATAAAAACTATATATATAACAATCATGTATTATACATATTATTGATGTACATTTTTTTCCCCTGGTTTGGTTTGTTAGATTTCTAGATTCACCGCTTGTGATTGTGTTTACAAGTTATCACAAGTCTTTTCACACAGTATGATCAACTATGTATCACAAACATGCATGATCTAAATCTCTCTAATTTTTACTTGAATTCAATTTTTTCTGTGCCCCTTTGCCTAAGAGTTTACCATGAGCCACTTTTAGAATCTTGATCAAGTTATGTTTATGTATTATTTAGGTACTATAGGTAGCATTATTTTGTGTTGATGGCAATCAATATATATTTTTCATTGAGGATCAGAGAGTGGTTGATTACAATATTTGTGCCAATCAACTAATCAAGCGGGTATGGTGGAACCGAAAGGTCGTTAGCATGTGATCACATGCTGTATTTTTGTCTTTTGAGCAATGCATTTTTTTAATTTATATAAATATAAAAAATAAACATGTATACAATGTTTTCTGTTTTGTTCTGTAGATGATGGTATACGGTATAAGAAATTATAAATTAGAACATAAACTATTTCTCACTGTAAGACGAATATGATGTGATACTGTTTATTTTATTTTATTTTATTTTTTTACACAATAATACTATTATTTGAATATTCTTGCAGCCTAACTATTAATAACTTGTATTCTCACCAACATATGTTTAGAGCTCTCAATCAATTAATATTAGCATGTATTGATGATCTTATTGGCTGGCATCCGATTCTCTTTTTTTTTTTTCTTTTCGCAAAAACAAAATCATAATCATGTATTAAAAATCAGCACAAGGTGTGCCAAAGAATCAAAGACACGTATTTCTTTTTCTGTTGCAATTATAAATATAATATGCAACAAACGAAGTGAATACATGAATAACACAGTGAGTTCTATTTTTTTTTTAATTGTAATAAAAATGGTAAATATTATTATAAATTTACACTTTTTTTTAATTTTTTTTTAATTTTTTTTTATGTTGCATAAGTATGTTTTTAATTAGAATTCGAAACAAAAATAAGAGCCATATTATTTCTGACCCTTGGATTAAATGAAAAGAGGACGTTTGATCATAAATCTTACAAGCATTATTTTAATTTGCCGTGAGCCAATTACCATTAATTTAATTTGGTAAATTCTTCAGAAATCATGAGAAGATATGTATCACTATGGTAATGGGCATTTTAAGGAGAGTAATATAGTGTATATCTCCATAACCACAAGAATATATTGTATTTTTTTATAAAATTATGTTGTTTTTTTAAACAATTGGACGATGTATTAAAAAGAATTCTGAGTACAAGTGTACAAATCAAACAAACAACAAAAAACGATCCCAAAAAAATACCAAAACAAACCACAAAAATTAATAATCCAAACATCCAAGAGGATTTGATCACCAAATATTATAATCATACCTAAATTATTTGTCATTATATTTAACTTAACACCAACTTAGTAATTTAACACCAACAAAGAACGATGTATTAAATGCTTCACTTCTCAAGAGTATGTGATTTCTCATTTTTCAAATAGTCCAAATGTATGCTAGCTAGTCAAGTAAGATTGAAATAATGATGTCCCTTTCAGCCAACCGAAGTCTAGTCCACCAAGTTGTTGCGCGTGAGCTAAAGCTACGTTAGAAAAAGGATCTTGAATATCTAACCAAAAATATATATATTCCACTAATCCAAACCAAAAAGTGCACAATCAAATAACAAATGTTATTGAGACTCTTCTAACCCACAACGACCCATCCACATGCCGAATGAGCTAGCTATCTAAGTCTCTTCACCAAGTTATCCTTTGTATCTCCAAGCTATAAATAATACTTTTAAAGGTGCCAGTTTGTTCAAGATGATGTCACAGACTGGAGAGCAATCTTGAAAATAATTCTACATCAAAAAATGGTAAGTCTCTTTCACATAATACGCACCATTGAGAGATTTGTTCCATAACCACGAATCCTCAACTTTATCCTGCAAATGAACATTAGCAAATTACGTTGTCACTCCCATTGAATCAAATTACAACCCCACCCCACACTTCACCCCCACACTTCACCCCCAACTAACCACCCAAATCTATATATATATGCCACCATTATATATTTATCACACACCACCTCAAACAATCGACTAAACATACTACATAAAAGCTCCCTTCCAACCATGGATCAAACCAAAAAAGAGCGTCCACCTCATTACCTACTATTTTTACTACATGCTTAGAAAACCACTAATCCTCTATTTCTGTACCTCTCACTCATAGTCGTCTTAATATTTTAGGAGATCATGTTCGAATCTAAAAAATCGGGTCACTAATAAAAAAATAATATAATTTTAATAATTATAAATTATAGGTAAAAAATATTAGAGCCTTAATTATAATTTTGGGGCCTTGTACAATAGTCCAGATTGCACAGGCATATAATTAACCAACCCTGCTCCCACCTCCAAACTCCTACTATTTTCCACCAGGAGATATAACTCAGAGTTCTCCCTCCCATCACCCCATGACAGCTCTTATACTTACAAGAAATAACATTGAAAAGTGATTTCATTTTAGTGACCCGATTTTTTAGATTCAAATATGATCTCCAAAGTCTAACTCTACAATATTAAATCGGGTCATTAATATGAAAAGTATTACATTGAACACACGCAAATTACGCGCATCAAGCCTTCCATGCTCTTGATGACAAGAGACTCTATCTCATTTAATCGAATAAATCTTACAGACCTCCTCACTATCCCCATAAAAATTTAAAAAGCGATTTCATTTTTGAGATAATACATGTCAAAAACAAAAATATGTTAACATTGTATAATAGTAGTATAGTATAATGTATTTATTATTATTATTATTATTATTATTATTATTATTATTATTATAGGTGCATCATCTACCCAAATATCAAATAATAAACAACAAAGTAATAAAAAAAAGTCATAATATGTATTATAATTAATTAAAAATAATAATTAACATAAGTAAATAAGTATTCCTAAAGTTGTACAAAAAAAAAAAAAACAAGTATTGCAGTAGATACATAATAGGATATCTAATTCATCCGTTACACATCCATTTAATATTCATTGCAGATAAATAAGGAAATGAATCCCCTACCACAATTGTTGTATATTGCGTGCCATAGAGGGACTCTGGTGTTGGAGAGGCAAAGTCTAACTCTACAAATTTTCAAGGGCACCAAAATAATTTTTTATTATATATATATATATATATATATATATATATATATATATGGTTAAGATATTTGTTAAAAAATTATATTGTCATATTAAAACAATTTTAAATAAAAAATTGTTTTCAATTTAAATGATATAAATTAATATATTAATTTTTATTGATTTAATTACCTCTTATAAAAGACTGAATAGAGCATTTTATTATATTATAATGTATTATCATCTTATGTTCTAATTTAAATTGTATATTTAGTTTTTGTATCTACTATAAAATTTTAAAATAGGTTTTCGATATAAAAAAATCCAAAAAATATATTTAATTTAGCTATGAATACATAATATGAGATATTAGTTTAAGTGATTTATAACCATATGATTTAATGTTCGAATTTCGCCTTAGCAAAACTTTTTTCATTTTTTATAAATCTTGTTAATTTTTTATTTATTTAAAAATGACTCACTATAGTATTCCTTTTTTTTTTTTTCCTCTAAACATGTTGAGTTGAGTTCTGGCATTGAAGAAGGATAACAACGAGATTTCCACGAAAACATTAATATCATCCAACGGTTGCCATGATAATTCACCCCGTGAACCATATGCTCAAACATCTACCTTAGACGCCACCCTTTGAATATTGAAACTCTGTCACTGCTTATGACATTCTCTAAATAAAATAATATAGATTTGAATTTGGTGCAGAGCATGTGTAAACTGAATGCAAAAAGATAGCATACTTTAGCGCCAAAATAAGACAAGCAAAAGCAACTCGCAAATTATAAGTCAAATTTAGCGAAAAATAATAATTAAATAAGTTTTTTTCTCTACAAAAATATTATTTTTTATTATTATTATTTTCAATATTACAATTCTCGAATTCATCATTTGCCCAAACCTTGTTCACATCATTTGGTTGAACTACTGGGCTATTGACGAAAAAAAAAAACAAGCATTAAGGATCTCCAATGGTCTAATTTATTTCACTTCATTCTCTAATTTTCTTTTTGTATTTTCCAAAAAAAAAAAACTAGGTTTTAGTTTATTCTCTTTCATTGGTGATGTGGTACCACGTTGTTCAATTTTTATTTTTATATTTGGAGTATTCCAATGCAAAAATAAATAAATAAATAGTGCCTTGTTGTTAACCACAACCGTGCTCACTACTAGAACGAATGCACACAAGAGGAAGTCTTAAGATCACAACCATTTGAACACATTATTTAGACACACACTAAAAAAGATTTTAAAAATATTTAAATATGCATTTTTTTTAAATAATTAAATGACATTTGTCGTGGTGTATGAGTGTGTTATACATGATTTTCTCTTCCAACCATTATATTGTTGATCTTTCTAATAAAGTTGAGCTGTAATATCGTCTGTTCTTGGTGTGAGAATGAGAAAGTCTTCTTAAGAAAGGCATTATATTAAATAACAGTACATTAAAATTCCACTATTATCAGATTGGTGCTCACCCATCTAAGTTCTTAATGATGAGTGAGCTTATTGTCTATAATAACCATGCCTTCTCTATTTCTTTAACAGTCTCACAAAGGTAATGTTATGAACATTCAGCAAATGGTGTTCATTTTATCACAATGGCAATGTTAGTAGTAAAAACATAATTGTTGGCTGCAGTGAACAATAAATGTTTGATTATATTTCAGCTGAGATTGACTCTAAAGAGAAACAAAACCAAGCTAGAATCCAACAAAAGGCAAATAAATCATGTAGTTGAACACTTTTTGCCTCAGTCAGCAATCTTCTAACATCCATGAAAGTAGATGCCCTATTCTTACAGGATACCCAACAAAGCATCGGGAAATTATCCTTTTAAGTCCTCAAAGAGCATTTATCATTCTCTTCATCTCAGCAGACCTCCTTGCATCTGGTTCTTCAATTGCTCTCTCAGTAAGCACGTGCTTGATGCGGCACATTGACTTTCTCACCTGATTTCACGTAAATTAAATAGACATGAATCATTGATAGGTGATAACTATGCACAAATTTCCCCCTACCAATACAAAAGCTTAACATTCAAGATTCAATTTCTCTCACATGGTCTATACCAAACATTGTTCATCAAAAGATGATAAAACACCACCACCGCAATTTTCTATACAACCGTTCACATAACAAAGGGTAACATAAACAACAAATGTAAAGTACACCAGTTGCAAAAAAATAGTAAATAAATACCTTAGGTAAGCGCTCCGGGTGAGGAAAACGCAAGTTCTGTGCATGAAGCATTTGACGTTGAGTCATCAACATGTTCTTTTCCTTTAACAACACATACCACAACTTCTGAAGGTCATCCCATGATTTCAAACGCAATTCAGTAGCCTTCCAACTCCGACCTAAACAATGGTAAAACAATAATACAAAGCCATTACTAGAAATGGCACAAGTGCACAAATTACAAAGCTCAACACAGAAAATCAAACATTTTTTTAAAGTGCGGTTATAATGCAAATCAGTTAAATTTTGTATTCATATTCGGAATGAAAAATAAGATGCATAATATCATTTCATACCATAGACAACTGGTTTTTCATCATCAGGGGTCCTGTCTACCTCAAAGAACTCTTGAAGAGGGTTATGTCCTTGACTGCCAGCAACAGTTGTAGTCGAATATTGTTTTGATCTTGCAGTTGCTGCAGCAAAGAATCTCTGCCCATATGCTTTTGCCAAAAACATGACTGCTATGCAATTCAATTTGATTATACAATGTAAGAAGAAACCAAAAACTATGTCAATGACAATTAGTGTTGTCGAAATCAAAAACTATGGAAGGATGAGAGAGAGGGATGATTCTGCTGCTCCCTCTGAGCTGATTTTGAATCAGAAGCACTTCTTTGCTCTGCGCTTTAAAATTGCTCTCCCAAACATGTCTTTATGTATGAATGTATGTATCTCTACACCACACTGCAAATGCAATGCAAATTTGAGGGTTTAACCAAGGTTTTGTTTGTTTTCTGAAAAACTTTATTTCTTTCTCGCTTATTCCCTCCCTTCCTCTACGTTTAGTACACCTAATGGTTTGAATCTGATTCCTTAGGTTACAATCAAACGGAGACCAAGCTTTGCTTGCTGACCTCTATATAAAAGCCCATAATCATGCTATAGTATAGCGGAATTCAAACAAACAACTATTTTATACATGTTAAATTCATCAACAGTGAAAACCGACTAATTACACAACTAAAGGGACATTATATTCAATGGCAACAATCCAGTACGAGTAATACCGAATCAAGAACAGTTGCATAACCTGAAACTATAAAGGTTGAAAAAACAAATAAATGAAAATTGAAAAAGCAAACAAATCGTTACTTTTGATTCATTATTTTACACGGTGAAATAATAATTGCAAATAATGTGAAATTTGAAGCATCGATGCATGAATTGAGAGAAAATGGAAAATGGAAAACGATAAACGATTTTGTGAATCGAAAAGAAAATGTAGATGGAAATCAAGAGTAGATCATGCGGTAGCGAGAAGAAGCAATTGAAGAAATTTAAAAGAATGAGAAACGAGCCTGTGGTTGTGGTTGAAGATGTTCGTCGGTGAAGTTCGGCGCCGGAGAGGGAAAATCGCCGGCGGGAATGAGGCGGCAGTGTGGAATAAGTCGATAGAGAGGCGGCAGTGTGGTTGAAGCCTAGGGATTAAAGGCATTGGAATTATAACAATAATAATAATAATAATAATAATAATAATAATAATAATAATAATAATAATAATAATAATAATAAAAATGCGTTCACTAAATATTTAATAATAATAATAATTTCAAAAGCAAAATATATATCTATAATAACAATAATAATTTATACTCTTTTGGTCCATCATGAATGACTTCGTTTGACAATTTTTTCATAGATTAAGAATTAAGAAAAGTATTTAAATAAAAAAAATAACCCTTAAAAAAAATAAGTTTCTATTGAAAAGATTAATGTTTCAACTTTCAAATACTGAAAAACACAACTCTCAATATCACATTTCTATATTTGAATTATTAAGACCATAGCATTCTCATTTACTAAATTATATTTATTAATTATTGAAATATTTAATATTATCATCACCTATCTGTCTATCCTTCATATCAATATTTCAGACTTATTCTATCAAAAATAAAAATAAGTTTGAAATAACATTTTCAAATTGGTCTTTGCACCATAAGTATCTTCACAATATGACATTAATGTTAATGAAATTAACTGCTCAGTTAAAAAATAAAATAATAAATTAGTAAATTATTAGTCTTCGCTCAAAAATATATAAATAAAAATGATTTTGATTTAATATAAATAAAGACAAATAAATATGTATTTTGTGTTGAATTGATATTAATTAAATTATTGTGTTATTCATAAAAATGAAGAAGGTCACAAAATACTACTTCTGAATAGTATAGTCGACTGTTGTTAAATTTTTAATCATCTTTAAGTATTGATCTACGGTGGTTTATAAAAATGGTCCGCCGTAGAATACACCCAATACTTATAGTGATAGGATGTTCTTAAAAGAGATACTTCTTGGGAAAGACTTAAGTTTTTAGTTTAAACAATAAAAATAAAATTAAGCATATATATATATATATTATATCACTGGTTATTTTTATAGCACTCTAAAACACAGTGGAATTCAAATAATGATATCAATTTAAAGAACTTGAAAAAACAAATTTGAAGAACTAGATTGATATATCTCCAACAACTAAAATGTTTATTTACTAAATTTTATATTATTTTATTTGTTTCCTCCCTTAATGAAAAAAAAATATGGCGGATTA
This sequence comes from Cicer cuneatum, assembly GCA_037974295.1. Classification (NCBI taxonomy): domain Eukaryota; kingdom Viridiplantae; phylum Streptophyta; class Magnoliopsida; order Fabales; family Fabaceae; genus Cicer; species Cicer cuneatum. The sequence goes on along the minus strand of JBBPBO010000004.1, from coordinate 589,395 downwards.
CAATTAAGTTATTTTATCTTATTTAGTTGTAGCATATTATTTCTTTCTTATGAAATATTTAAATATTGATTGCCGTGCTTCTAAAACTCTTGTTAATACGCAAGTTAATTTGTTGAAACCTCATTGTGGCTAGATTCGTAATTATGACATCTATGCTATTTGTGTTATTTTTAGGGATTGAAGTGATGATATTTCTAGTTGCTTCTCAATTTATATGGTGTTTCTACATCGATTCATGTTGAACTTTTTGTTGTTATATAAGCTATTGAGATTAACCATTCTAAACATAGTTTCGTTTTTGAATAGAATGTGACTCCTTGTTGATAGTCTAATTTTTACTAATTATTCAAATTTTGTGTCTTGGAAGTTGAAGGTGAGATGATTGAATTGCATTTATTACAAGACAAACATATGTTCATATTTCTCACATTTATAAGGAATGCAACACTTGAGTTGACAAACTTGCTAATATTGGATTATAGACTCGTTTTATTTGGTGTGATTTGATGTTGTCTTGTATTTAGCTTGCTAATGAAGTTTGATTTATTATATTGTACTCTTTATTCCTTCACCTTAATTTCATCCTTTTGGATTTTTCATGTTAGGTTTGTAAGGAGTTAATTTTATCTATCTTGTTTTCTTGTGTTTTGACGTGGTCCTCTAAATATTTTACTTTTTTATATTTTTATTTAATAAACTTATCAACGTGTTGCAAATGATATGTGATAGTTTTTTCGGTGTCAACATAGTTAGGACGTCAATTATACTATGTGATGCTTTTGCACTCTAATTTTTGCTTAATTTTTTTTTGATTAAAATGCAATTTTGGTCCTCATATTTTTTTTCCACAATTTGGTCTTCCTATTTTCAAAATTGTTGACATTTGATTCTCTTCTCAATTTAAATTTTAATTTAGTGATGTGAGAATCATTTTGATAACATGTAATTTAAATTTATTTTTAAATTAAATAACACGATATTAATTTATAGTTTTAAATATACTTTTGATCCTTCTATTTTGTTGAAATTTAACTTTTAATCCTTTGATGAATTTGGTCCCCTTCTTACAATTATAAGATTGTTTTTTGTCCCATCTTTTTTTTTTATAACGCGGCTTGTTATTAACGACGTAGCAATGGTATGGCAATGATGAGTTGGAAAAAATAAAGCCATATCAACGTCTAACTTCTATTTCATTATTATTAATTTATAAACATATTTTATAATTATATAATATTATTTACTATAATTTAAAATTAAAAAAATTAAAAACTTATAAAAGATTACACTAAATTTTTTCCTTATCCAACACAATCCTTCATCACCACCGTCGCTCACCATTTTCAAATCAGAAAAATTAAAAACTAAATTAGTTTTTTAGTCTCTTAACTTATTTTTTTGATTTTACATTAGTATTTTAATTATTTTTCGTTATGTTTTAGTCCTTTAATTATACTTCTGTTGATCATTTCTATTATTTTTTGATAAAAGAATATTATCTTTTGTCATTTCCTTTCTCTCACTCGTCTTTAAACTCATAAATCTACAAATTTATGATTTTCAACCTAAAAACCCATATAAACTCATACATTCAAATTCATGATCTTTCAAATTCATAATTTAGAAATTCAAATCCATAATATTTCAAATTCAGAAAAATGAAAATCTCCAAATTTATTTTTTATTGTCGCGGCCTAAATTTCGAGTGTTTCTCGAATTTAATGGAGTCGCCGCCAAAATTTATTTTAAAATAGAGAAAATATTGGGAAAACCTTTAAAAATAGAAAAATAAAAAAATGACCCTTTGAAACCAAATTTTGAGTTCGAGAGTCGATTATGCATAGGAAAAATATTAGCACCATACGACATCTGTTAAAATATGGTTGCCTATAATTAATTGTACAAAAGTAATATTAACTTAAATATATTTATTTCTCATTATTATTAAATATGAATATCAATTGTTTTTTTAATGTGATTTTGAAATAAATATGTGCTTAAGAAAGAGAAGAAAAAAGAAATTTTTTATTAATGTGCTTGACAAGAGTGTGATTTTGCTCCTACGTATCTCCTGGTGCGATGGAAAAATCAAAGCTACGTAGTTATTGGGTAAAAAATACGGATGAATTGATTATTTTTTAAAAGAAATTTGTTTTCTTGTTGATAAATAAAATTATTTTGACGAAAGAAAATGAGTTTATTTAATTTGAACAATTATTTTAAAATAGGAATTTTAAGACTACCAGTTGTACAACTTGTGTCTCGAAAATTCAAAGATTAAAAAGATGTTTCATCTAGTTAATCTGTTTAAGAATAATTTTATTATTTAGGTTATAAACATGAGCTTCAAAACTCCAAGTTGTACTACTTTGTGTTATAACCACACCAAAATTAAGAAGATGCCACATCTAATTAACCATTTTAACATAATTGTTTTTGTATAATTAAAAAAAAAAATAAATAAAATGAGTTTTAGAACTGTCAAATTATTATAATTTATTAACTTATTTTAAAGTGATATTTTATTTATTTTATTTTATTTTTTGAAATAAAAACAAAATTAAATAAATAATGATTTAATAAGTTAAGGTGGAAGCACATGTGAGGCAACACGTGTTTCAAGGTAGAAAGCTATTAACAATTAGCTACGCATGGCACGGCAGCAACAACAGATATCACACATCGTTGTTTCAAGTGTTTCAAGGCAGAAAGATATTAACAGTCAGCTATTAACACTATTAACAGTAAGCTACGCATGACAGCAACAACAGACATCAAACATAGCATGGTTTCCAAGCAAAAACCTTGTTTCAAGACATAAATTACTCTGGCTGCCCATTGTTTCAAACAAGCCATCATTGTTTCAAACAGAAAGTAAACACAACTCAAATTTTAATAAATCTTAAGTCCATTTCAAAAACCCAAGTTTCCATAACTCAATCCAACCAAAATCTCATTTTTTTAAATATAAGCCTCGTATAACTCATCCTTTCATTATATGAAATTATAAACCAACAAAAAATAAACTTTCATTTTAATTGTGAAATTAGGACAAACAAACCAAATGAAGTGCTGTAGTAAAAAGATAGAGCAGAACTGAAGTGGATCTGTGGTATGCTACGAAAGAGAAAGCGACGGTGGTGTACGTTTGATGGTGGTTGGCGGCGGAAGTTGGAATGACGGTAATGACCTCTGTTTTTGTTTCTCGTTTTCTATTTTTCTTTTTTTGTTTTGAAATATATGATTTTGAGGATGAAATTATATTGTTGTTTCTTTATTCAATTTCATTCTTTTTCTTCAGAATCTCTATTTTTTTTTTTTTAAATTCTCTCTTTTTCTCTACTTTTCTTTTGAAAAATAAAACTGCTCCCTTCTTTTGGAACTAATTTTTGCTTTAATTTATAGACTATAAGGTTGTGCCTATAAGATAAATGAATGTTTGGTTTTTATATTGTTATTGCAGAAATTATGGAACTGCATAGATGAAAATGGAAAAAATTCGCTGACCTTTTTTATTAAGTATTCAAATGGTAAAAATATATCCTTATTAGGAAAAAAAACGAAAAAATAAATAAAAAATAAAAAGGTGTGGTTGCTTGTTGGGAGAAGAAAATGCATTGCAACAAGAAAACTTGTTGCAAAGAAAGAAAAGTACTTTTTCTCAGTGTTTTTTGTTTTGTTTTTATTTCCTTAAAAAAATTTGTAATGTAATGAGAACACCTATATAAATATGAATTTAAAATTAGACTAAATTGTTAAATGATGATTTTTAGATTTTATAATAATACTTGTAATGTATTATTACTTATTTATTAAATTACTTTTAGTCGGACAAAATTGAGGTACTACATTTATACATTCATCTTGTATTCACGTTTAGACACCTTTTATGTTTTTTTTCTTTTCTTTTCTCCGTTTCTATTTCTTTATTTTTTTTACCCTAAACCTAAATTCGATTTTTTTTCATCTAATTTTAACAATTTTAACCAAAGTTGTTTCAAATATTTTCTTTGATTCATTTGATATTGAACTCTTTTTTTATCTCTTTCTCCTTTACCTAAAAATTATGGTTTTATGTAAAATTGGGAAAAATTTGTTTCTCAAAAGGGGGTGATTTTTAAGTTTTAAGAAGTATTTTTTTGAAAGGTAAAGATTAAGAAAATTGGAGAAATTTATATGCTTATAGAAAATATAAAATATGTTAAAAGAAATTAAAGAGTTAGTTTAATACAATTAAATCATTTAAAGAATTGCATATTGTATTTTCTTTAATTTGAATTGCACACCGAAGTTAAGTTCGCAATTTTTTTTTATTAGAGTTGGAAATATGGGAAATATGTTAAGTAGGCAACGTTTTGCAAACCACATGTATGAGAAAATTTGAAAATATTGGATTTGAATTTGACCTATTATCTATTAGGTCCATGTTTTAGGCATGGTTACGTTTTTTTAAAAGTCTAAAATTCGTACGTTTCAATATTGATTTTAAAAAGTCTACACGATTCAACGGTGATTGATGTTCTATTTTATAAATAAATTAACGAGTTAAAATGTCAACGAATTTAATTTATATTTTGATATTTAATATAACTTTTTAAATAATTTAATATTATATGACATTATATTTTAATTTTATTTTATAATAATATATTTAAATATTTCAAAAACTAACGTAGGTTAATACATTTAAATTACATAAAATTTTAACAAGTATATTAAATAAAATTTAATATAATAATAATAATAATAATAATAATAATAATAATAATAATAATAGTAAAAGGTTTGTTTAACTAGGCCAATTTAGTAGACTTGAAAAAAAAATTCAATCATTTATATCTGATTTTGTTTATCTAAATAGACTTTTTAAAAAATTTTAATTTGAGATGTATGTATAAAAAAATTCTAACTTGAACATATGATAGACTAGGCAATAGTCTATCGATCAGTGTGATCTATTTAAACTTTATATGTAACATCTTATGAACTTCATTTTGTAGTTTCACCTAATATTCAATTAGAGTAGTTACTCTTGTTGTTGTTTGACTTATAACATAATTGACTTAAATACTTTGATTTATTAAAAAAATAGATGAAATAAAACACTTATTTTATACCCACTTATTTTAAAACACAAAGAATAAATATTCAGTTAATTTTATTGATGTTATACAAATTATAATTATTTTATAAAATTACTCTTCATTAAATATATGAGGATGAAATTTACATGAATTAGAAAAATAGAGAATAGTTATAGGTATAATAGAAAAATAATACTTTATTGGTATCGTAAACCGACATACAAAATAGACAATAATTGTATTAAAATTGCTTATATTGTGGGATGAGGAGGTATGTAATTTAGGTCTTTAAATTGAATGGGACTTGATAAAATATGAATCAAAGCATGATAGGAAGGACTTTAAATCTATATAAGAGACTTTTTTCTAGTATAGTTAAAAAATACCAAAAAATTTCTTAGATTCTTTTTTAGCTCTCTTCCTCACATATCTGATATCTCCCACATAGGTGCAAATGTAAATCCATATTTGGTGGGCAATTTTTTCCAACAACTGGTTACTTGATCAGTACTTGCGTTTGAATAAGACAACTTGTGGTTTTAGGTCTATATATTAATTATTTATGTAAACTCATGTTTTTGCTATACTGATGTATTTATTTAGGTATATAGTTTTTTTTTTTAATTCATTTAAAAAAATTTGTTTTGAATCTCGCTATTCTTACAATCAGTATATATTCGTCAACTTAGATATGAAAATAGAATAGAGGTGAATTTTGCATTTTCAACTTTAGTACTCAATTAATTGGAGAATTTATTTTTAGTGGGTGTGAAATTTAAACCTCTATTCTCGCACGCAACGAATTTTGAGTTTTACCGTGCACACCTGCACTCATTCATATATATAAAGTTGTAAATTTAAAATTCATATCTATGATAATTAGTATAATAATAAAATTAAAAAATAATATTTTTTTATTAAGATGAGATTTTAATTTTTAATATTTAAAAAAATATTAAGTATATTCATTATATACTTGTATATAAAATTTAAAAATTACAATAATATTATTAACAGAACAGGTTCAGGTGCAGAGTAAATATCAACACACCATATCCATTCCTACACCCGAATTTTAATTCCAGAGCCCGCAAGTTAATACCCGCATGTGCGGGTTATGTTACCCATCTCTAATCAAACTACATTTTAGTTTGAAACATCTTTATATTAAATTTATTTAAAACAATTTCAAACAAATATGCAAAATAAAAATTAATGAACTAATGAATAATTTTTCTATAGAGAATCATCTTTAAAAATAATATATTTTTTAGTGTTTTATTTACTGATGTAATATCTATTATATTATTTAAAAGATGGTTTATGTAATTAATTAACACTATATGTCAGACCCTAATAGAGTAATAGGTACCCGAATTAATTGTTGAATGACTTAGGAACTTGATTTCCACGAGGCCCCCTGATTGCTTGCCACAACTCAACACACTATTGTTGAATAATATTTCGACAATATCAAATGCAATACAACACACTATTGTTGAATAATATTTCGACAATATCAAATGCAATAATTTACGGAATAAATTTGGAGGCAAAGTTTATCACTAGAGTTTAGAAGAAGAAAAATTGAGAAGGATTTGTATCCAGAGATTTGAATAATCCGTTATCTAGTGAGTTATGTTAATTGAAAGAAAAGTTTCAGGTACAATTGAAAATTTACCAATAATTTTTTTAATTTATGTACGTATTTATTATTATAATATTTATTAAAATTAACTAAATTAAAAATTTTAATATATAAATGACATATCATTTAATTAATGATGATTTAATTTAATAATATTAAAATATATTAATTTTTCAATGTAATTTGCAGTTGAAATCCAATGCTTATTAGAACTTAATTAGTCCTACAATGATATTTTATATATGAATTTGAAGACGTTATCAATACATCATTTTATTTAGGCACTAGATAATTTAATTAATAATATCGTGACAACGATTAAAAAAACATAATATCTGGAAAGGCGATTACGAAAGAGAATGTTGAAACATCTTTTTTGCTGGCACAAAACCTAACTTCTTTTTGTATATATATTAGCTTGATTAAATCTTTTTAATCCATAGTTGACCAAACATATTGTTATTCTTCTAATCCTTATCCAAAAATGGTTGTGTGACATAAACTTTTGTGTCATATATATAAAAGGTGAATTCATACATACATATATAATTATAATCCCTTACTAGCTTTGCTGACAAAGGTTGATGACTCCTCAAAATATCTTAGAATCTTTAATAAGATGGAAAACAACACACAAAGCTTTAGTTAGTTAAGAAGAAAAAGGATCCTACGTCTTATATGGAGACAAGGTTAACACGTTATTAGTCCTTTTTTTTAAATTTGAAAATAAGAAATTACTGTAAGAGAATTATTTTTGTGATTTTCCGACGTCATCTGAAGATTTATTTTGAAGGGAAAAAGATTCATAGTTTTCGATTTGTAAATTAAGAATCAAATACAATGGGTCTAGTGTATATACAAATATAAAAATGTGTCTGAGTTGATTGGATCTAATTTTTTTAAAATGAGTCAGTAAAGTGAATAAATCTATAATTAAGATTATAGTTAATTATGATTAATCATAAATATATATAATATATAAATTATTGATTTATTTATTAAAAATTGATATTACTCACTTTATTATCTAACGTGAATTGTTTATTTTAGAATAAATTAATTCAACTTAACTAGGCCGATTACCCACATTTTAGGTTGGATTGAGTGGTAAACAAAAGTACTTCTACAACATTGAATCTTTTTAGTCTAGACTATTTAACCCAATTTAAAAATATGATCGAACTGAATTAACTCTTTAGACTTCGAACTAACATACATTTTAAGAAGAAAAAAAATTAAACTAAATCTGTTCTTTAAAAAATGAATCAGATTCTTTTATTTTCTTGTCTTCTTGTTGTCAAAAAGATTATTCACCTTATTTTATCAGTACAATCCAACTCAGACGCAATAAAAAAAAATTTAAAATCACTTAAGTTAAGACTATGTTAAACCTCTTTGCGAGCCGTCGTTGTCTTGTTTGTTTGTGGTGTTATATTTTATATATCTTATAATTAGGGGTGTACATCGGCGCGGGTCGACCCGCCAATCCGATCACCCAACCCAACTTGTTTTTGATCAGGTCAGTTCGGGTTAAATAAAAAATACGGGTTTAGAACTTAACCTAATCCAAAGATAATCGATCGGGTCAGGTATCAGATTTTGTCAAAACCGGCCCAACCCAACCTGTCTACACCTAAATGCTTGGAGTTGACGATGCTTAGAATTGATTAATTTTCATATTTTATTGATTTACTATTGTTGAATTTATTTATGTATTTGAAGATTGTTGGATTTATTTTTGTGTGTGAGAGGTTGTTGACTTTTTTAAAGAATTGAATGATGTGATTTAAATTTATAGTTTTTGAGACATTCAAGTATTAAATATATTTTCATTCAATATATTTTTCCGTAAAATAAAAACAGATTATTATTTATATATAACCCGCCAACCCAACCCAACTCAACCCAACCCAACCCGTTCTTGATCAGGTCGGTTCGATTCAGGTTAAATGAAAAAAATACAAGTTTAGAAATTAACCCAACCCAAAGATAATTGATCGGGTATCAGATTTGTCAAAATCAACCTAACTCAACCTGCATATACCCCTACTTATAATGTAAGAAATCTTGTTACAAATTTTAAATATTTAAATAAATATTTTGAGAAGAAAATAGGGTTAAACTAGCTAGTCCATTAGCCTTTACGGTCGCAACCCATTGTGGTTGGACCAAACTCAATATTTGCAGCCCATTATAAAATATGTAAGACCAAATTATCTTATGTATATATTGTAACCCACTAAAACTTAATTGACCTATCCATTTGATAGCTCTAATTGCAAATGGTTGTTGAAAACGTGTGAGTGTTATAAGTTTGCAAAAATTATTTACGAACTCTATATTAGAGCTTCTTTATGTTAATATTCGACGAAAAGTTCATGAAAATAAGTCGGTAAAAGTTCATAATCTAAGACTTGATATTTTCTCAAATGCTAATTACTGTTACGAAATATCACATGAATGGTTGGACATTTATTTTGTTTTTGTTTTTTTTTTGTTTTTATGTTGAAAATATCTTATCTCATTTCATTAATAATATTGTGTTTAATACAAATAGGTATTTTTACTCAAATGAAAATTAGATTGAGATATAGCTGCCTTAACAAGAACATGAAAAACATCAATTATTTGTCTCATACATAATTCATCACGAGAGTTTACATGAAAACAAATAAATATAAACTTACAATATTTAATAATATCTCATAAATAAGCATTGTCAAGCGTTGGAGAGTGGAAAGTATCAATTTCTACTTTCGAATCCAATTCAAAGTTTATAGGTTCTAGCTGTAATTGGTGCACCCATTCAAGAGGCGAAAGTAACCCATGACCATCTCTACATAGACTGCAAAATGGGGTATGAACTATTTTGTTTTAGCCGACACAAAATTTAAATGTTGTTCACATAAGTCTAATCATTAAACAAAACAATAGCTAGGGTAAAAATAATATATGGTTTTAGCTTTTGACAAGGTTCCAACATTTATTTTGTTTTGTTATATAATTAAAAATAAATGTTCGTTGATTATAAAAAAAATGTTGGTTGCCTTGCTTTATTAAAGTGTTTGTGTTTTTGTCAAAAACAATTTATTAAAATGTTTGTGACCCACTTCTTGATAATGAATTCGTGCAATCGTGTCATAGTATATAATAATAAAGCTTTAATTACATTTATTTCCAATTGAAAATCGTCATAAAAATTGTAAAAAAAAAATCATCATAAAAAGACATACATAAAAAATGACAACTCCTACGTCCCTAGTGGAAGGGTGGGGACAATAGCCTTATAACTACCAACTACCTGCTCGATTGCATCCCTTCTATTGACATTTGAGATGAACGGGATGTTATAATTTTCTAATAGGTGCGAAGATGCAATATGCCAGTTCACAAAGTTTTTTTCATTTTTTAAGTCGGCATCTATAATAGAGTTTTTTATTATAGGATGACAATATAATATGCACATGCGAGTGTCCACTCGAAACCGTCTTGATTTGAACGGATAAAATTTGCTTTAATTGAGTGCGGTGCGGGTTTTCCCCAGAATTAAAATTCAAGAGTGGGGACGGGTGCGTTGATATCCTACTCGCACCCGAACTCGCTATACTAGTAATATTATTGTAATTTTTAAATTTTATATACATGCACATATTAAATATACTTAATATTTTTTTAAAATATTAAAAATTATAATCTCATCTTTATAAAAATTTAATCAAAATTTATCACAAGAAAATATGAATTATTTACAAGAAGATTTGATCAAGATTTATCTACAAGAAGATATGATCAAGAATTGTTCACAAAAAAAATACTCACAAGAAGATACATTTATTATTTGCAAATATATGATTAAGATTTTGACAAAGGACAAAATATTGAATTGAACTTAGTCATATTCCTACTTGTGAAAGTTCAAGAACTGGTCCAACAATATGTTCCCACCCAGATCAAAATAAGTAATAGGAAAAGTTTCATATGAAGAATTTGCGAAAACAATCTTAACAAAATACAAATAGTGTCAATATGAAGAGTTTACAAACTCAATCTTAACAAAATACGAACAATATCAATCTGAAGAATTTACAAACATAATCTAAACAAAATACAAACAATATCAATCTGAACAAAATACGAACATAATCAATCTAGAAGAACTGCTCATATTGGATTTAGAAATAAAGAATTGGTTAAATAACATATTATCAAAAAACATCTTGTTCAAAATTATTTTTGAATAAGAACATTGTTGATCAAGTTAGGATTGAAGATACAATTTAGAATTAAACAAAGACTAAATTGAGGCCCTTATTTTATCTATAAATATATACTCAAGGCTGAAGAAGAAGATCATCGAAAAATCATAAAAAAATATAAGAACTCAAGCTCAAAATTCCAAATTCGTCTTAGAGTTCAAAAAGAGAAACACTTGTTCGGATGAGAAACATTTTATAAGTGCTTTTCTTGGAGTGTGATAGTCATTGTTATAATCATCTTGTTAGAAGCAACTACTCAAGTTCCAAACCATTGTATTCAAACCTGATATTGGTGTTAGTGTGCGTTTTTCAACAATTTAGGGTTGTTATGGAGAAGACTTGCCTGGTAGAATCAAGGTGTATGTGTTCACCAAAAGTCTGGGGTTGTCAGACACTTTGAGAAGACTAGCTTGGAGGGTCAAGTGCTTTGTAATTCAAGTTATTGAATTAGTGGATTAAATATTTCTTAGTGAAGGGACTGGATGTAGCTAAGTAAGTGGTGAACCAGGATAAATTATTTGTGTCACTTTATTCCTGCACTCCTTAGTGTGTTATTGCTTTTACTCAGTAAATCATCAAGTTTGAACCAGTTTAATCAAATAATGAAAAAGTTATCAACTTAGGCAAACACAATTCAACCTATTTTCTCGTGTTTGCACATTCAATTGGAAAGATCCAACGTTCAACATAAAGGTTGAACACTTTACAGTGTTTGAGGAAAGATCCAACGTTCAACATGTTTGGATTCAGTGAAGAAGCTGCTGGAGGAAACATCAACATACCACCTTTATTTGATGGAAAACTTTTTAAGTATTGGAAGGTCAGGTTGAAAAATTCTTTATTTCACAAGATCGTGAACTTTGGGACATGGTGGAAGATGGTTATACTACTTCATGAAATACTAATGGTATTGAGATTCTAAGGAAATAGATGGATGCTGATTAGAAGAAGATATACAAGATTTATCATAAGTTTAGAACATTCATGAAAAATGTAATCACTTTCAAGGAGTTTGACTAGTAAACCAACAATGAGACAACAAATAGTATTTATGATAGTCTAATTCTAACCTATACAGGAAGCAAATAAGTTCAAGAAGCAAAGGTCAACCTCATAGTCAAAAAGTATTAGTTGTTTGTAACACCCCGATTTTTAACAGCGCGAGTGTATTTTTTTTAAAACAAATAAAAGAATTTTCAAAATTAGTTTCAAATAATTAAAAGAAATTAAAAATTAAATCATTTCATAAAATAATACGTCGTAATCCAAAACGACAAACGTAATTAAATAATTACATCATAAATATAGCCAAGTAAATTAATTTGTGGAAATTAATACTCAAAATATACCAAAAGAAAATACATCGACAAAAGTCACTGTCATAATACATCAAAAAAAATTTGGATCAGTGACCCACTAAAACACTATCAGAGTGCGCTAAAGATACAATCATCTCAAAAATAAATATAGCCACCAACATACTAGGTCATGTACAACAAGACTAGTCTGATCATGCATTAAAACTACAGTAGCACGAGTTACCACCGCACTCTTTACAAGTCTCATCCGACACATCTGCTCACCTCGACGTGACGTCCTCCTCCTCATCAGCTAGAGAAGGGTCAGTCTCCTCTGAAGTCAATCCTCGCGTGAGTGTGCTCTACGTAAGCCGCTGCCACATCGATTCTGCTCGTCCTCACCAATTTCCCCGTGTAAGAAGCCCTGCTTGAGACGGGGTCGTATGCCCAAGCAGTAGGAAAGTGACGGTCAAGGAAATCTAGCGACGTTTCCGTCGTCAGTGTAACCGTCGGTGGTACGGGTTTGGGTATCATCTGAGGGCAAAACACAATTTCCCACAATAATTGTAAAGGGTCACCAACCAAAATTAACAATTACCACATAGCAGTTATGTCAAAGATAACAAATACATTCATGGGATGTTCCAATGATATGACAACAGTAATAAATAAGTATGCTCACTTATTAAAATGTATAACATCTACATCTTTGCAAAACAACCAATTTAACATATAAATCAAGTTGCAAGTACAAACACAATGACAACAACTCATTAGGCACTTAGAATTCATAAGATACTTCCACACATCGATTCATAACAACATGACTTATCAAGTCAACCAACCCAATGCAATGTGTCTATGCCAATGCACACAACTCTGTAATTACCAAGGTGCAGTCTCTCACGGACCAGCACGATTTTCGTATGTTAGCCTCTCACAGGCCCAACATTACCAAAGTGCAGTCTCTCACGGACCAGCACAAGTGCAGTCTCTTACAGGCCAACACAATTTACGTGTGTTAGCCTCTCACAGAAGTTAAATCCTCGCACGGATAGAATGGACCGTCTAATACACGTGGAACCACTCCGTAGCCCGGATAGAATAGACCGTCTAATACACGCGGAACAACTTTATAACCTATGACGGTCATTACTTAACTTCGCGGCCTATCACTGTCACTGCATCAACTCTGTGGCCCATCGCGGTCACCACCTGACTATGCAATGCCTGAGCATGCTATGTTTCTCTTCGTTGATATCAGTATGCAAATGTACTATGTAACCCAGACACTCCATCACCACCTCAAACAATCTCAAGAACTTCATATGGTTTATCATATGCCTTACAAATGTTTCCCAAATAATTAAGTGCATAAACCAATGTTTAAAAATAGAATTTTTGAAAAAAAAATGTATTCGAATACAACTTCCTTGTAGTCGAATACAAATACTAAAATAGTAGCAAAATCAGCAATTCTATATTCGAATACGAGGTTGTCGTAGCCGAATACAAATGCAAAGTCATTGGCAAAATCAACAATTATGTATTGGAATACGAGGTTGTTGTAGCCGAACACAAATGCAAAGTCAGAAGCAAAAATTGCAATTATGTATTCAAATACGACAGGGTTGTAGCCGAATACAGATGCTAAGTCAGAAGCAAAAAATCACGTATTTGTATTCGAATAAGGAGTGTCGTATTCGAATACGAGGTTCAAAATTTGCATAAAACTGAAATTTTATAGGAGTGTATTCAAATACTCCAGTACCGTATCCGAGTACATCTTCGAAAACAGTGGAATTTTCCAGAATTTCACTTCAGTTTCAAAACTCTTTTCTTGAAAATGAAAACAAACACTATGACAACTTTTTTAAACACCAAAACTCAGAATATCAACAACACAATCAACACAATAACTTCCTTCACAACAACAACAACAAGAACATCATCAGCTCAACAACAAGAAAACAACAAGAGTCCCCACAAACATGCATGCATCTTAACTCCAACAACACAACAATGATCATCCCCGATTTTTAACAACATTACATACTAATCAATCCACCAAACATGCATTTACAGTCCCTACATGCAATCTAAAAAGTTGGAAGGAGGCTTTTACCTTAATTACGTTTACTTGCTTGTTTTCTCTACCGCGACTAAAACCGGCGAAACTCCCGTTCGCGTCGTCGCTACCAAAGTTGGTTCTCTAGCACCGTAAAGATGAGAGGAATAACTTTCCCTCTTGACATTCTTCGATTCGAGGCTTGGATTTCCAAGTAATATGAGTTTTGAGTATCCCTTTTTTTTCCCTTACCCACACAAACAAAATGAAAGAAGAAAGAAGAAAGAAGAAGAAGGGTACACGGCTGAAAGGAGAGGGAAACTATTTCTGTTTCTGATTTCTTCTCTTTTCCTCTTACTTGCATGCCTATATATATATACACATACCATTGCCACCTAATATTTATAAATATATATAATATCATAATTACTTGAACCTCAAGTAACTAAATACTCCCGTTGCAATTCTGTCGACAAATAAAATCTTGATCAATTGCTGATATTTAATTACTCGTAATTAAATTAATTTATCCTTCGTCCAATAATTTTAATCAATCTAAAAAATATTTATATATATATAAATATACATATGTCAAATATTTTACAAATATTCCAAAATACACTTGATATTAAATCCATAATTTAATTTAAATTTAAGGGTCTTACATTACTACCCCCCTTAAATTAGTTTCGTCCGCAAAACTACGCGTCGATAAACAATTCCGGATGTTGTTCCCTCATCTTACTCTCCAGTTCCCAAGTCGCATCTCCAGTAGTTGGATTCCAAATCACTTTGACTAGTGGGACTTCCTTGTTCCTCAACTGTTTAATCTCACTGTCCTCAATTGTTATAGGTAGTACTTCAAACGACATGTTATCCTTTTGTTGAATTGTGTCTGGTTCAATCACATGTGACAGATCCGAAATGTATTTCCTTAACTTTGACACGTGAAATACGTCGTGGATATTGGACAATATTGGAGGTAAAGCAATCCGATAAGCCACTGGTCCAATTCGTGCAATAATTTGGTATGGTCCAATAAATTTTGGAGTCAATTTTCTTGATTTTATAGTTATGCCGACTCCAGTCGTAGGTGTGACCCTTAGAAACACATGATCACCCTGCTCAAATTCTAAAGGTCTGCGACGCTGGTCCGCATAACTCTTCTGACGATCCTTTGAGATCTTCATTTTATCTTTGATCCTTTTGACCTTCTCTGTAGTCTGTTGCACCATCTCAGGTCCTACAATCATACTTTCTCCGTCCTTATACCAGCATAAAGGCGTCTGGCACTTGCGTCCATACAAAGCCTCATATGGTGCCATTCCAATACTTGCGTGGAAACTATTGTTGTAAGTAAACTCAATCAATGGCAACACATCGTCCCAACTCCCTTTATCATCCAATACACATGCTCTCAATAAATCTTCCAATGACTGATTTGTTCTCTTAGTCTGTCCGTCTGTTTGCGGATGGTATGCTGAACTCAACTTCAGTTTCGTTCCCAACGCTTCATGCAACGCTCCCCAAAAGTGAGACTTGAATTTCGGATCACGGTTTGATACGATATTTGATGGTACTCCGTGTAATATGAAAATCTCAGCAATGTAGATCTCCGTCAGCTTATCTACCTTATACGTGGTCTTCACTGGTAAGAAATGTGCGGATTTTGTCAATCGATCTACTATTACCCAAATCGAATCATTCTTTCTCCTTGTCTTGGGCAATTCAGTTATAAAATCCATGGAAATGCTATCCCACTTTCATTCAGATATATCCAAAGGTTGCAACATTCCAGCAGGTCGCTGATGTTCCACTTTCACTTTCTGACAAGTTAAACAAGTTGATACATATTCCGCTACATGCCTCTTTATTCCTGGGCACCAAAAATTCTGTCTTAAGTCCTGGTACATCTTTGTCGCTCCAGAATGGATACTCAATTTGCTGTTATGAGCCTCTTCCAAAATTGTTCTCCTCAGATCTGCAACTGCCGGTACACAAATCCTCCCATTACATCTCAAAATATTATCTGGTCCAATCCTGAACTGAGTTGTCTTTCCTTGCACTATTAGATTCCTTTTCTCTTGGATTAATGCGTCATCTTGAGAATTCACAATGTCCTCAAGTAGACCACTCAAAATTTTTATCATCCCACATTTTAAAATTCCCGGTGCAAACTCTACGTCCAAGTGTAGATCTCTAAATGCTTCCCACAACTCTTGTTGTCTTGCCATTATCATTGAAGATACTGACACACTTCTCCTACTCAATGCATCAGCCACCATATTGGCTTTCCCAAGGTGATATTGCAATGAAAAATCAAAATCTTTGAGAGTCACCTCCTCTGGCGCATGTTCAACTCTTTCTGATCAAACAGATATTTCAAACTCTTATGGTCACTCAACACTGTGAACGTGCATCCATATAAGTAGTGCCTCCCGATTTTTAATGCAAAAACTACCGCAGCAAGCTCTAAATCATGAGTAGGATAGCTTCGTTCATGAGTTTTCAATTGCCTTGAGGCGTAGGCTACAACCTTCTTGTGTTGCATCAGAACACATCTCAAACCTTGGTGAGATGCATCACAATAAACTTCGTATGGTTCTTCTGGTTGTGGCAAAACCAATACTGGTGAGGTTGTCAGCTTTTCCTTAAGTAACTGAAAATTTTCTTCACACTTCTCTGTCCATGCAAACGGCTGATTCTTTCTAGTGAGTTGTGTCAATGAAGCCATAATTTTAGCAAATCCTTCAATAAATCTCCTATAATATCTTGCCAGTATGAAAAAATTTCGTATGTCTGTGATAGTCTGAGGCTGTTTCCAAGCAAGGATTGTCTCAATCTTTGCCGGATCCACAACGATTCCTTCTTTGGTCATCACATGTCCCAAGAAGTTCACTTTTTCTAGCCAAAACTCGCATTTTGACAGATTGGCATACAATTGCTTTTCGCGTAAAATTTCAAGAACTTGGCGTAAATGCTCTCCATGTTCTTCCTCATTTCTTTAATAAATCAATATATCATCGATGAACACCACCACAAATTTATCCAGAAATGGGCTAAAGATTCTATTAATATAATCCATAAAACTCGCTGGTGCATTCGTAACTCCAAATGGCATAACAAGATATTCATAATGTCCGTAACGGGTTGTGAAAGCAGTCTTTTGAATATCTTCTTCTCTTACCCGAATCTGATGGTAACCTGACTTCAAGTCAATCTTTAAAAATACCGTGGCTCCTCTTAATTGGTCCATCAAATCATTGATACGTGATAAAGGATAACGATTCTTAATAGTTAACTTGTTAAGTTGCCTATAATCCACACATAAGCGCGAACTTCCATCCTTTTTCTTAACCAACAATACCGGAGCTCCCCATGGCGACACACTGGGTCTGATAAATGCTTTCTCCAAAAACCTTCAATTTGGCCCTTAAGCTCTCTTAATTCCAATAAAGACATCCGATACGGCGCAATTGAATTAGGTCTAGTTCCTGGGTGTAGATCAATGAAAAACTCCACCTCTTTTACTGGGGGTAATCCTGGGATTTCTGTTGGAAATACGTTTGGGTACTCTTTGACCAGCACCACGTCTTCTATGCTTACATTTATCCTTGCCTACACATTAGCCAATGATAGAAACTCTTGAGTTCCTTCTCTCAGCGACACTCTGAGTTTGTTAGCAGCCAAATACCGAACGACTCCAGGTTCGGGAAAAATAACTAATTTGCGAGCACAATCCAAGACTACATAATTATACGACATCCAATCCATGCCGAGAATGATCTCGAGTAATTGTAAGGTAAAAAAATTAAATTAACCAAGAAATCTCTATTCTGAATAATTATAGGACAACGTAAACATGCAGTATTTATAGTCAAAGTCTTAGCGGGTGTGGAAAGAACCAAATCAAAAGGCAAGGAAGACATAGATAGCTTTAAACGATTCACACAGTCCATAACAATGAAGGAATGGGTTGCCCCCAAATAAAAAAGTGCAATTAGTGTGTTACCTGCAATGTCACTGGATCAAATTGTGAGATTGATTCCCGGGTTCAGCACCCATGTGATAGACACGTCCCCTAGCAATAGGACGAGTAGCCCTAGTCGCGTTCACTGTTGGTTCCAACTTTGGAGCCTTGCAATCCCTTGCAAAGTGTACTGGTTTCTGGCAATTGTAGCATGAAGGACTCATAGTAGTACAAGCATTAGCATAATGTCCATCTTTCCAACATCGGAAACATCGAGCCCCTTGTCCTAATTGTCGTCCAAAATTCTGGTTCCCCGGGCGATTCTGGCCCCTGTTGTTGTTCTGTGGCCGGTTATATGGCTTATCAACCTGCTTCCCTTTATTGTTCTGATAGTTCATCCGGCTAGGCCCTCTTGAATTAAAGTTCCCTCTTCGGTTGGCCATCCTGTTCTTCATATCCTCAACCTCTATACATTTCTCCAGTAATGCTTGGAAACATTGAATTCCCAATGGTAAAACCGAGTCTTGAATCTCATACTTCAATCCATTTTGGAAATGATGACACATAAATTGTTCATCAATTTCTTCACGGAAAAACCTAAAATGTCTTGACAAAGACTCAAACTTAGCAGCATACTCACCCATCGTCATGTTTACTTGGTGTAATTTAAGAAAATCATCCCCCAACTTAGTCCTAGTGCTCATCGGGAAGTATTTGTCCAAAAACTTCTTTTTGATGGACTCCCAGTTCACCTCCTCATGAGCTTATCCCATCAGAAGCCTTGTACTTCTCTACCAATATTCTGCATCCCCTAGGAGAAGATATGTAGCATAGTTGACCTTTACCGCTGCTTGGCAATTAATCATTTCAAAAATTTTCCCCATTTCCTGAATCCACTGGTCTGCTCTTTCTGGACCCTTATCACCCTTGAACTTTGGAGGATTATGATGACGAAAATCCTCTAGTCCTCTTGATTCAGCAGCACAAATCTCTCTTTCTCTTTTCTCTAGATCTCGTTGAGTCTTTGCAGCCGTCTGTGCGACAACAAACGTAGCCATGTTATTCATCGCTTCAGCCATCCGATCATCCCGACTGATGTTGGCTCTTGCAGTGTCGTCTCTTCTTGGAGGCATTGTTCCTTACAAAACCATCATCAAGTAGAAATCTCACACCACTTAGAATAATTCCAAAATATAACTTAACAACATCATCACTTCAACACCCCACAACTATACAAGACTTGACACTCTAACTAGTTGCTCCTATGCATGATCAGATAACGACTCTCATCCAACAATCTAACCAGAGCTCTACCCAAAAGTCTAACCAAAAGCTCTGATACCACAATTTGTAACACCCCAATTTTTAACAGCGCGAATGTATTTTTTTTAAAACAAATAAAAGAATTTTCAAAATTAGTTTCAAAGAATGAAAAGAAATTAAAAATTAAATCATTTCATAAAATAATACGTCGTAATCCAAAACGACAAACGTAATTAAATAATTACATCATAAATATAGCCAAGTAAATTAATTTGTGGAAATTAATACTCCAAATATACCAAAAGAAAATACATCGACAAAAGTCACTGTCATAATACATCAAAAAAAAATTGGATGGCGGACCCATTAAAACACTATCAGAGTGCGCTAAAGATACAATCATCTGAAAAATAAATACAACCACCAACATACTAGGTCCTGTACAACAAGACTAGTCTGATCATGCACTAAAACTACAGTAGCACGGGTTACCACCGCACTCTTTACAAGTCTCATCCGAGACATCCGCTCGCCTCGACGTGACGTCCTCCTCCTCATCAGCTAGAGAAGGGTCAGTCTCCTCTGAAGTCAGATCTATCCATGACGGACCTGAAATGTAAGAATCCCTGCTTGAGACAGGGTCGTACACCTAAGCAGTAGGCAAATGATGGGCAAGGAAATCTAGCGACGTTTTCGTCGTCAGTGTAACCATCGGTGGTATGGGTTTGGGTATCATCTGAGGGCAAAACCCAATTTTCCGTAATAATTGTAAAGGGTCACCAACCGAAATTAACAATTACCACATAATAGTTATGTCAAAGATAACAAATACATTCATGGCATGTTCCAATGCTATGACAACAGTAATAAATAAGTATGATCAGTGATTAAAATGTATAACATCTACATCTTTGCAAAACAACCAATTTAACATATAAATCATGTTGCAAGTACAAATACAATCACAACAACTCATTAGGCACTTAGAATTCATAAGATACTTGCACACATCGATTCATAACAACATGACTTATCAAGTCAACCAACCTAATTCAATGTGTCTATGCCAATGCACACAACTCTAGAATTACCAAGGTGCATTCTCTCACGGACCAGCACAATTTACGTATGTTAGCCTCTCACAGGCCCAACATTACCAAAGTGCAGTGTCTCACGGACCAGCACAAGTGCAGTCTCTCACGGACCAGCACAATTTTTTTGTGTGTTAGCCTCTCATAGGCCCAACACACAGAAGTTAAATCCTCGCACGGATAGAATAGACCATCTAATGCACGCGAAACCACTCCGTAGCCCGGATAGAATGAACCGTCAAATACACGCGGAACCACTCTGAAACCCGGATAGAATGGACCGTCTAATACACGCGGAACCACTCTATAACCCATCACAGTCACTACTTAATTTCGCGGCCCATCACGGTCACCGCATCAACTCTGTGGCCCATCGCAGTCACCACCTGACTATGCAATGCATAAGCATGCTATGTTTCTCTTCACTGAAATGAGTATGCAAATGTACTATGTAATCCAACACTCCATCACCACCTCAAACAATCTCAAGAACTTGATATGGTTTATCATATGCCTTACAAATGTTTCCCAAATAATTAAGTGCATAAACCAATGTTTAAAAATAGAAATTTTGAAATAATAATAATATGTATTCGAATACAACTTCCTTGTAGTTGAATACCGATACTAAAACAGTGGCAAAATCAGCAATTCTGTATTCGAATACGAGGTTGTCGTAGCCGAATACAGATGCAAAATCAGTGGCAAAATCAACAATTCTGTATTCGAATACGACAGGGTCGTAGCCGAATGTAGATGCAAAGTCAGAAGCAAAAATTGCAATTTTGTATTCGAATACGACAGGGTCGTAGCCGAATATAGATGCAGAGTCAGAAGCAAAAAATCATGTATTTGTATTTGAATACGGAGTGTTGTATTCGAATACGAGGTTTAAAATTTGAATAAAACTGAAATTTTATAGGAGTGTATTCGAAAACTCCAGTGCTGTATCCAAATACATCTTGGAAACAGTGGGATTTTTCAGAATTTCACTTCAGTTTCAAAACTCTTTTCTTGAAAATCAACACAAACACTATGACAACTTGTTTAACCACCAAAACTCAAAATATCAACAACACAATCAACACAATAACTTCCTTCACAACAACAACAACAAGAACATCATCATCTGAACAACAAGACAGCAACAACAATCCCCTTAAACATGCATGCATCTTAACTCCAACAACACAACAATGATCATCCCCGATTTTTAACATCATAACATACTAATCAATCCACCAAACATGCATTTACAGTCCCTACATGCAAAGGAGAGGGAAACTGTTTCTGCTTCCGATTTCTTTTCATTTCCTCTTACTTGCATGCCTATATATATATATATACACATACCATTGCCACCTAATATGTATAAATATATATATAATATCATAATTACTTGAACGTCAAGTAACTAAATACTCCCGTCGCAATTCTGTCGACAGATAAAATCTTGATCAACTGCCGATATTTAATTACTCGTAATTAAATTAATTTATCCTTCGTCCAATAACTTTAATCAATCTCAAAATATTTATATATATATATATAAATATACATATATCAAATATTTTACAAATATTCCAAAATACACTTGATATTAAATTCATAATTTAATTTAAATTTAAGGGTCTTACATTGTTCTAGATGGAAGACGATGAAGACACTAAAATAATGTTTTCCAGATTCGAAACTCTGGTCTTAGGATTAAAGATACTTGAGAAGAGCTATACTAATGTTGATCATGTGAAGAAGATACTAAAAATTCTGCCAAGCAAGTGGACACTTTAGATCTTTTGCATTCATGATGCAAAGGATTTGAATACTCTTAAGCTGGAAGGATTAACCAGCTCTATCAGATCACATGAAATTGAACTTGCAAAGGATGAACCGAAGAAGAAGCAACCAACCTTGACTTTGAAATCCAAGCAGAATGGAGACACAAGAAGAGGAACAAGCTCTCATTTCTAGAAAAATTCAGAAGATGTGGCATAATAGAAAGAAGAAATTTCCCCAATGCTATTCCAAGACGTCTAGTAGAGGAAATGATGATAAATCTGACAAGAAAAACATCATCTGTTATGGATGCATTGAACCTAGACATATCAAGTCAGAATGTCCAAATTTGGAGAAAGAGAAACATCAAATGAAATATTCCATACCCAAGAACCAAATCTAGAGAAAGAGAAACATCATAGGGAAGAGTCCATACCCAAGAAGAAGAATCTGGTGGCCACATGAGATGATTATGATGAATCTTCTGATAATGAAGAGCAAACAGATTTGGCTCTGATGGCTCATACTAACTTTGCCTCTGGATCCAACACATATTCTGACTCTGGAAGTGAATTAGCAAATGAAGAAATTGAGGTATTTTCTGACTTAACTTGATCTGATTTAATTATTCTTATAAATGACTTATTGAATAAGAATCACAAATTGTTTTTTAAAACTGAAAACACTTAGGAAAGAAAATACAAACCTAACTGAAGAAATTAATGTTTTAAAGAATCAAAGTGCTGAAATTAAAACAGAAAATGCAACTCTGTAAACTGATATTGTTGAACTTAAGGCTTAAAATCTAACTCTGAAAAGTAATCATAGTTCAACATCAATTGAAAATACCACATGGAACTCTGATAAGTATGAAGAAGTATTTCAAGATTTTCTTGCTATTGGTATGGAAAGAAGCAAGTATGCTTCGATGATTTTTGGAGTTAGTAGAAATAGTAAGAGGTTTAGGATTTGATGAAACTGTAACTGAACCTAACTCTATTCACTCTGATATCTTGTGTACTGTTTGCTCAAAGAAATTTCACTCCAAATTATCTTGTCCCATGTTAAATACATGAAAAGATAAGAAACCTTTCAAGACTAACAAACCAGGATCCAACCAAATTTGGGTACCTAAGAACAAAATTGTCTAAGTTGCAGATGTCCTCGGCAATCAAGTTAAAACACCAATCATGGTACTTGGACAGTGGATACTCGCGACACATGACGAGAGAAAAGTCTATGTTCCAAGAATGAAATCTGCAACTTCTCCTCTCCTAGAATACCCCAAAAAAATGAAGTTGTAGAAAGAAAGAATAGATCACTCCATGAAATGGTCAGAACGATGTTAAATGAGATGAATGTTGGAAATTTTTTTTGGGCTGAAGCAATTAACACTACATGTTATATTCAAAATAGTCTTAATTAGATCTATATTGAATAAAACACCATGTGAATTATGGAAAGGTAAAAAACCTAACATCTCTTACTTTAAACAAATTGGTTGTACTTGTTATATATTGAACACTAAAGGTAACCTTGGTAAATTTGATTCTAGATCTCGAAACGTGTACCTTCATTGGATACTCTGAAATATCTTAGGCTTATAGAGTGTTCAA
Source organism: Cicer cuneatum (assembly GCA_037974295.1). NCBI lineage: Eukaryota > Viridiplantae > Streptophyta > Magnoliopsida > Fabales > Fabaceae > Cicer > Cicer cuneatum. Next base: position 565,325 of record JBBPBO010000004.1, on the reverse strand, counting down.
TAGGGAAGCTCAGATTGTGGAATAATCCACAGCTGTTAAATTTGATGACAAACAACTTGACATTTAAAAGTCAAAGCAAGATGATGATAATGCAGATTTATCGGAATTAGAGGAAATAGATGTAGACAAACCAGAAGAACTTGAAAAATCAAAGGATGCAAGAAAATTAGAAGAAGTTGAAAAATCTTCAGAGGATGAATTTGATCAAGTCAGAAATAGTCAAGTTAAGTTAGAAGGATGATCTGCATGGAAGTACAAGTCATCTCATTATAAAATTCTAATTATTGGAAGTGCAAGTGATCCTTTGAGGACTAGATCATCACTAAATGATACCACTTTGTTTGGCTTACTGTCATCAATTTAGCCGACCTCTGTTGATTAAGCATTAATAGATGATGAATGGATTCTTGCAATTCAAGAAGAGTTAATTGAATTTAAGAGGAATGGATTTTGGGATCTAGTACCTAGACCAAAGAAGAACATTATTGGAATCAAGTGGATTTTCAGAAACAAACTAAATCATAAAGGTGAAGTGGTCAAAAACAAGGCAAGACTTGTTGCACTGGGCTACAGTGAGCATAATAACATTAATTACATTGAGACATTTGCACTAGTGGCTAGAGTAGATACTATTCGTATCCTACTCTCTTTTGCTGCAAATAATAACATTGCATTATTTCAAATGGATGTTAAAAATACTTTTCTGAATGGTTATATAAATGAAGAAGTCTATGTTAAACAACCCTCGGGTTTTGAAAGTTTTGAATTTTCAAATGATGTTTTTAAACTTAAGAAATCTCTGTATGGTTTAAAACAAGCACCTAGAGCATGTTCTGATAGACTTAGTAACTTCTTGCTTAAAAATAACTTTGAAACAGGATAAATAGATAATACACTTTTAAGAAAATTAATAGGAGATGACATGCTTATTATTCAAATTTATGTTGTTGACATTATTTTTGGATCTATTAATGACACTCTTTGCCAAGAATTTTCTCAATTGATGCAACTTAAATTTCAAATGAGTATGATGGGAAAACTTAAGTTCTTCTTAAGGATACAGATTTAGCAAAGTCAAACAAGTATATACATTCATCAAACTAAATATACAAAAAAGCTTCTCAAGAAGTTTAAGATGAGTGATTGCAAACCTATGGCTACACCAATGCAGCCTTGCTTTTCACTTGAAAAAGATGAATCAAGCCAAAATGTTGACTAGAAAACCTATAGAGGAATGATAGGATCCCTACTTTACCTTACTGCTTCCAGACATGACATCACGTTTAGTGTATGTGCAATATTTCAAGTTGGGGGAGAAAGATGTTTGATAATATGGGGAAAAAATATTTAGACTTGGGGGGATCCTTAAGGTAGGTGGATCAAAGTTTTTAAAAGAAAGGTTGTTATAAAAAATACAGTTTTATCATCATAAAAAAGGGAGAGATTGTTGGAACCAAGTTGGTTTTATACATAGAGTTTTTATATTAACATAAGTATTTAATGAGAACAATATATTTGACTTAACATAGTATGAAAGAAGATTCGTGTTTTTGAAGATAATTTATAAGAAGATTTGATCAAGATTTATTACAAAAAGAAATGAATTATTTACAGGAAGATTTATCAAAATTTATCTACAAAAATATATGAATTATTTACAAGAAGATATGAATTATTTACAAGAAGATTTGATCAAGATTTATTTACAAGAAGATATGATCAAAAATTGTTTACAAGAAGAAACACTAAGAAGCAAATACATTTATTTTTGCAAAGATATGATTCCGATTTTGACAAATGAAAAAATAATGAATTGAACTTAGAAGAATTGCTCATATTGGATTTATAAAAAAAGAATTGGATAAAGTACATATTATCAAAAAGCATCCTAGACAGAATTATTTTTGAATAAGAACATTGTTGATGAAGTTAGGATTGAAGATACAATTTAGAATTAAACAAGGACTAAGTTGAGGCCGTTATTTTAAATATAAATATATACTCAAGGCTGAAGAAAAAAATCATAAAAAAGTAGAAGAACCCAAGCTCAAAATTCCAAATTCTTCTTAGAGTTCAAAAAGAGAAACACTTGTTCGGATGAGAAATATTTTGTAAGTGCTTTTCTTGGAGTGTGATAGTCATTGTTATAATCATCTTGTTAGAAGAAACTACTGATGTTCCAAACCATTGTATTCAAACCTGATATTGGTGTTAGTGTGCGTTTCTCAACAATTTAGGGTTGTCAGATTGTGTGGAGAAGACTTGCCTGGTAGAATTAAGGTGTATGTGTTCCTCAAAAGTCTGGGGTTGTCAGACACTTTGAGAAGACTAGCTTGGAGGGTCAAGTGTTTTGTAATTCAAGTTGTTGAATTAGTGGATTAAATCCTTCTTAGCGAAGGGACTGGATGTAGCCAAGTAAGTGGTGAACCAGGATAAATTATTTGTGTCACTTTATTCATGCACTCCTTAGTGTATTATTGCTTCTACTCCAAGTAAATAATCAAGTTTGAACCAGTTTAATCAAATAATGAAAAAGTTATCAACTTAGGCAAACATAATTCAACCCATCTTCTCGTGTTTGCGCATTCAAGTAGAAGAACTCAAGCTCAAAATTCCAAATTCGTCTTAGAGTGCAAAAAGAGAAACACTTGTTCGGATGAGAAATATTTTCTAAGTGCTTTTCTTGGAGTGTGATAGTCATTGTTATAATCAGCTTGTTAGAGGCAACTCCTCAAGTTCTAAACCATTGTATTCAAACCCGATAGTGGTGTAAGTGTGCCTTCAATAATTTGGGTTGTCAGATTGTGTGGAGCAGATTTGGCTGGTAGAGTCAATGTGTATGTGTTCCTCAAAAGTCTGGGGTTGTCAGGCTGTTTGAGAAGACTGGCTTGGAGGGTCAGGTGCTTTGTAATTCAAGTTGTTGAATTAGAATTAAATCATTCTTAGTGAAGGGACTGGATGTAGCCAAGTAAGTGGTGAAACAGGGTAACTTACTTGTGTCACTTTATTCCTGCACTCCTTAGTGTTGTTATTGCTTGTACTCTAAGTAAATCATTAAATTTGAACCAATTTAATCAAATAATGAAAAAGTTATCAACTTAAGCAAACACAATTCAACCTCTCTTCCTCGTGTTTCCACCTTCGATGTATGTCACATAGACCTTTAGACAATTAACAAATTTAGAGTGTTCAGAAAAAGATTCACGAATTTGTCTTCTTTTCTTTATAGCATTGAATTTTCAGAACGTTGTTATGTTTCATTAGAGCACCGACTTTTCAAAATGTTGACTTTTCATCAAAACATTGACTTTTTGATAGAGTCAAACAATCGTATGCTTAGCTTGATTATCGTAAATAGACAATCACGTTCTTGTCGCACTTATCAAAGGCACACGATCACTTGCTTTTTTAGAGGTAGAGTGATCAGATACTTGTTGTAGTCATCAAAGTCAGACTAATAATAGTGTTGTTTGTATTGGATAGAGTCACTAGAGGCACATTCACTAGACTTAGAATATGGAAATCAGAGTGGAATCTTGGTGTTCCTTGAACGTAGTCCAATCATCAGAGAATGAAGCATAAAGTAATTCAAAGTAAACCTAGTTTAGGAACTACACACTTAAAGAGAATTTTAGTACTTTAAATTGTTCGCACAAAATAGTTTTGTTATCATTAAAACATGTAAGGGTCATAGTTCTTCAAACTAACTTAGTTCTAACAATCTCCTTCTTATTGATGATGATAAACATCTATTTTTGTAATCAAATTTTTAATATTAAAGGATTAAACATATATAGAGATTTTGTCAAGATAGTTGATGAGTGTTAGTAAATGAAATTAAAAAGAACTTGCAATTTTCATTAAAAAAATGTTCTCAAAACATATTCTCCAAAATATTATAAATAGACAAAGAAAAAAACAAAACTTAGGGTAGTCTGAATGTTTTCCTAATTCTTGGCTTTTCGTTCCATAAACGCCTCGGTCGTAGCTTCCAGAATATCGTAGTCTTCCTTCTTAACATACTGGGAAAGATCAAACACGGGGCCATAGGGAATGGCACAATGACTTCTAGAGGCAGATCCTGTAGCAGCAGTATCCAAATAGGGTATGTCAACATGTGGAATGAGTACAGAGAACAAAAATGGTGCTAATGTATTAACCATTTAGAGTTCTAGATGTAAACCACTAGAGGGAGATGGATCGTCCCTTGATGAGACTTCTGACTTTCCTGTTAGTAGCTTTCTTGACAGATTGATCTGGGCTTTCTGAAGTTGCAAGATCCACAGATAGAGGATCTCAGTTGTTTGTTTGAAAATAATAGATTTTTCGGAGGCCAACTGAAGGTGCAAACACGAGAAGGGGGTTCAATTGTGTTTGACTAACTTGAATACTTTTTAGTTTTAAAACAAAACCTGTTATGTATGAATTAAAATAGAGTTAGTAGCAGATGTAAAGTAAATAAAAACTCAGAAGTTTATACTGGTTCACCGTTAACTAGGCTACGTCCAATCCCTTCACTTTGAAGGATTTCACTAATTCAAAAACCTTGAATTACAACAATACCACTGACCCTCCAAGTCAGTCTTCTCAAACAATCAAACAATCCTAGACTTTTGAGGAAAAGAACCTTGAATCTAACTGCTAAGTAATCTGCTACTCTTTTTGGCTCTTTCGGATTGTAGACTCTACTTCAACAACTTAGATCTAACACAAGGGAATGAACACTTAGAGTACTTGCTTCTGGAAAGCTGATACTCACAAATGACCTCACTGAAAACTCAAGTATTTTGTTTTTGGAAGTGTATGACTCTCAAGTATTTTCCATGCTAAGTCTTCTGCCTTGAGCCTCCTTTTATAGATGAGTAATTAGGGTTTCTTCCATGCTTAAATTCGAGCTGAATCTGCCCAGATTCTCTTGCAAAAATAACTTGGCCAATCGGCTTTCACTTAAATAAAAAACGTAACTTTTTAGCTCCAGATTGCACTTGAAAATAACTTTGGCCAATCCCGTTCTTGTTTAATTCTGGACCAAATCTTTCTTCCCGCCAATAGCTTCTGAATTCCCTCCAAGACTTCATTTTATTTGTATCAAATCCTCTTAATACTTTGATCAAATTTCTATCAAAATTTTATCAAGTCTTCTTCGAATTTTTAATCAAGTTATCACTGATTTTCATCATGATTAATATCTGGACCGTATGATCTTCTGATCTCGACCACATCTGGACCATATAATCTGAACCGCCCCTAATTCTGTGATCCTCTGATCTCGGCCAACACTGGACCACATGATCTAATCTTCTGATCTTCTAATCTCGGCCAACACTGGGCCATGATGCTTAAATCTGGACCATTAATCTGAACATTTTCTCTCTGATCTGGACCAAGTCTGGACTGGGTCTGAATTGAATCTGAATTAAATTTGGACTTATGATATTTTAATCTAGACATTTATCCTCTGATATGGATCAAGTCTGGATTAATTCTGGGCAATATTTTTTTGATATGAACTGAGTTTTATGCTTTGGACCATGTCATCTTCTGGTCTGGACCAAGTCTGGACCAAGTCACTTGTTCTGGACCAGTTATCTTCTGCTTTGGACCAAGTCTGGAGTAAGTATGGACTTATGATATTTGATGACCAGGCTATCTTCTGGTCAAGATTAATTCTGGACCAAGTCTGACTTATGATTCCTTTTGGTATGGACCAAGTCTCCCTCTGACAAGCTTCTTTCTGGTCTAGACCAGGTCTCCTTTTGAACACTGATTCCTTCTGATCTGGGCCAGGAAAGATATCATCTGATGATGTTATTTTACCTTTGATGACATCTTTTGATATCCTATGGAGGTGTATCATCTGGTGTTCTCTGTATGCATTCTCTGGCTGAACCTTCTGGTGACCATTCTATCTTCTGGTTGCTTCCTCTGGATGTATCTTCTGGTGGTGCCATCCTCTGATTGTGCTCAGCTTTTGATTTGTTCTTCTAAGTCAAAATAATATTTACATAAAATACTTTTGTTAATCATCAAAACTAAGTATAGATCCAACTTGGTTCCAACACCAACTCCATTCCATGATCCATGTTGTCCCTTATCCAGTTGGTGAAAAATGAGAAGACATTGTTCCTTTTGGTTGAAACGTCATTAGAGTCCAAACTTTGAGCATTCCTATTTTGCGCTGAATTGATTTTGGCGATAAGAGAAGTAATGAGTGAGTCGAGGTTTGGAAAGCTGATAGCGTTTCAGCAAGTGTACTGAATTGTTGCAAGTAATAATTAAAACGGTAGTACCGAGTGTCGAACTCGAGGATTGCGTTTTACTATCGAATTATCTTTAATTACTGAAATTGAACAAAAAGTTTCCGAATTGATTTAAGTAATATTTAAAATGACAATAGTAATGAAATTGAACTTTTATAATGAGAAAAATGTCAGAGATGAGTTTCACCTTGAGTCCAACATTGGTTTCTAATTTGATCCTAGTTACTGAATTCCTTTATTGAATTATTACCGAATTCTCTTTAGTATTTCTGCCCTAATGTCTTAGTGACAGAACCATTAATTCCAAAATAACCCCTAATTCCTTAGTGGATTTAAAATTATAATTAAGCTTTACGGTACAGAAATTCTCTTTTTAAATTGTTGTCTTTGCAACTAATTCAATTGGTTTCATGATTTGCATCTATCCCTAGACTACAATCTCATGAATTTCTCATCTCAAGCATTCGTAAAGTCCACTCTCATTTCAAATTACGAATCGTAGAACATTTTAATGTTGATCAGGCAATAAAAAGCATTAAGCACAGAGATGAGAAAAATAATTCAATAAACATATTCATATAACAAGGAATCAAATCAGACAATTAAGGTATTCATCTAGTTTCACTCATCCCTAACAAATAGGATTTAGTTACTCATTACAGAGATTAAAGAGATAGAGATTAAAGAAGAATTACAAGAAAGATTCATGAATGATTCTTGATAAAACTCCTTCAATGGTGTAGAACAGCCGTCTTTGAGCTTCTCTGCTAGGGCACAAGTCTCTAAACTTCTCAATTGACCAAAAGATCCCTAAAAAATCAGAAAAACTCGATTTTATGCAATCTGCAGTGCGCCACGCGCCCCAGGCGCATGCCTTGCGCTTCAAGCGCATTTAAACAGAATCAGCAGTGCAGAAATGCGCTTCAGGCGCATGCTTTGCGCTTCAGGCGCACAGCATCTTCAGTCTGACGTATACTGCATATGTCTACTACTTTGATTCCGAATTTGGCTCCGGTGTCTTCATGAAAGTTGTAGCTATGGATGTTAGCTTTCATTTGCACTTGGTTTGACTCCAATTGGACATCTAAAACTCCATATATCACTGAAATACTCCACATAGGTCATGTTGATTTCTCACCAGAATTCAGCACTGCACTAAAAACAAAGAAACGACGCAAAACTCCGAAAAATATCTACTTAATCAACGAAATAAGAACATAAGAATTTTATTAAACCCAAGAACTAGAATCAACAAAATATATCAAATAAATCATTAAATTAACTAATGATTGAAGATAAATAAGACTAAAAACAATGAAAAATATGCATATGATGAAGAGTCATCAAAAGCCAAACGGAATACAATGTGTGAGGGGAATGAGGTTTTGAAGGATGATCGATGTGGTAGGTTCAAAGTGAAAAAGTTTTGAGGGTGTAACGTAGGATTCTTCTGAAGAGGTATCAAAGACTAATTCCATGATGACTTGAGCTGCTGTCTCAGCTGCTTGGTGAAAGGGATTCTCAAGTCTTGGTGAGGTAGGATATGATGCAGGGGTGTAGATGGTAGGTGTTGTGAGAACCAAGTTGGTTTGAAGAAATATGACCCTTACTTTTTTTGATGATAACAAAATCATTTTGTGCGATTCCCAGATAAAGTGTGTAGTTCATAGATAAAGTGAATTATGTAGGATCCTATGATGTATCCTCTGATGATTGGACTAAAATAAAGGAACACCAAGACTCTACCTCTATTCAGTATTTTGAGCATGGAAAAAGTGATATGAAACGTGCCTCAGGTGACAAGCTATTCGATCGTCTGCTCTGATGAAACTCAACGCTTTGAAGAAGACAAAGCTTTTGCGCATGCTCTGATGAACATTTTGAATATGCTACTTGTCTGAAGGTCAGTGAGACATGTCCTGATTATCATATTCTTTGCTTTGCTGTCTTCATACCAAGATACGCTGAATCAATTACATGGATTTTTTTTGGAAAGTTTTTTTATGGCAAATCAATCTGAAAAGATTTGATACGAAACTTGATGATTTATGTTGATTTCTTGCTATCAACACCAATGGCCAGAAACCCTAAACGATCTCTATATAAGGGGTGCAATCCTCACTTGAAGAACACAAGAAATGCACTACTATAAGCATATACAGCCTCGTTTTCACTCTTGCTCTTAATCATTCTTTTTACCTAAGTGTTGAGATAAGTTTATTAGAGTACAACTTCGTCAGCACTCTTTTGTGAAAGATTTTTCAAAAAACTTAAACCTATTTTGCATCCTGGCACAATAGTGGCCTTTTTCCTTACTGTAACTTAGTCACGTTAAAATGATTTTAAGAAGACACATGTTTAAAACCCCCACTTTCTTGTGCTTCCCGTTCTACAATTGGTATCACAAATCGGTCTCAAAGTTGGACACTTAACCGTGTTTGAGTAAAGATCTACTATTATTACTAACTATGGTGACAAAATTATAGGTGGAAATGTTAACAGGTCTCCCCTGTTTGATGGAGAAAGATTTGAGTACTAGAAAGACAAATTCCGAAGGTTCTACATCTCTCACGATCCTGAACTCTAGGACATAATCGAAGATGGCTATGATGCTCCAAAATAAGTTGTTGGTATTGAAATATCCAAAAAGGAGTTTGACATTGAACAAAATAAGCAATACAAAATGCATCATAAAGCCATAACCTTCATGATGAATTCAATCACCTTCAAACTGTTTGAAAAATGCAGCAACAAAGAAACAACAAAGAGTATATTTGATACTCTGGTTCTCAACTACGAAGGAAACAAGGAGGTAAAAACAGCCAAAGACAATCTACTCATCAATAAGTATAAAGTCTTTCAGATGGAAGAAAATGAAGACATTAAATCAATGTTCTCTAGATTCCAAACTTTGGTTTTTGGACTGAAGGTTCTCCGAATGAGCTACACTACCTCAGACGACGTCAAAAAGATCATAATAAGTCTTCCTAGAAAGTGGAGACCAAAGGTAATAGATATTCAAGAGGCTAAGGATATAAACAAACTGCCTCTGGAAGAGCTAACGAGCTCACTCAAATTTCACAAGATTGAACTGGTTGAAGATGAACCCAAAAAGATGTTAAAGTCCTTGGCCCACAAGTCCCAAGGAAAAAAGACGGTCTCTAAGGCTCTGCAAGCTACTGAAGACTTAGAGGAAAGTAAATTGGACAATCAGAGTGAAGACTCTGATAATGAAGAGTTGTCCTTTATCTCAAGAAAAATCTAGCGCACGTGGAACAAAAGAAATAAACCTTTTCCTAAAAATGATTTTAAACAGTTCCAAAATACCAAAGATGGAAGTGAAAAATTGAACAAGTAAAGACTAATCTGCTATAAATGCAAAGAGCCAGGTCATCTCAAATTAGAATTTCCTAAACTTGAGAAAGGAAAATCTCAGAGGAAAGATTTCAAGACAAAGAAGAAATGCTTTATGGTTACTTGGGATGACTTTGATGAATCATTTGATGAAGATGAATAGCACACTAACATGGCTTTGATGATGAATCCACTGATGAAGAAATTGAGGTATTATCTAAGCTATCTCGTAGTGAACTCATAGATATGTTAAATGAGTTTCTGAATAAAAATCATATGGTTTCTTAAAAAATTAAGTCTCTCAAAAAAGCTCATGACATCTTAACAAACTAAAGCAGTTCCTTTGATAAGAACTTTGAAAACCAAAAAAAGGGAAAATATAACTCTGAAAGAAAATGTTTCAAAAACTTCAGAGGATAGAGTCTGCATATTTGTTAAGTACGAAATAGCTTTTCAAGCAAAATATATCTCAGCAGCTAGTTGCAACACTCAACTGTTGTGGATGAAGCATCAACTAAAAGATTTTAAAATTTATGAGAGTAACGTTCCTCTTTTCTAAGATAATACTTCAGCCATATGTTTAACCAAAAACCGTATTTTACATTCAATAGAAAAACATATAGATATTAAACATCATTTCATAAGGGATTAAGTCCAAACGAGTATTTAAGACATTAAATTTTTCGACACTGGTCATCAATGGATTGATATTTTGACAAAACCACTTACTGGAGAGATTTTATAAAGAAACATCTAAATATTTTGTTTATAAAAGAATGGCATTGAATCCTCCGTATGTTTTGACTATAGTAAAACAGGGTGAATGGTTAAATGTGTGTATTCTCTGCCTGTTATGACATTGAATTTATTTGTGCCTCTAGTAAATCTAAATTCAGTTAATCTTGAATATGAACAGTTTCCTTCTCATAAGGTGTGATACTCTGACAGTTGTCTCTCCAGTTCTTTTGACCTAGTCTTTGAATCATCATAAGACGAATCATTTGCATCTCCTTCCACACTTTTCCTCTTTGACTCTGCCACCTCTACCATCTTTCTTGACCTCATTCCCCTCACACAATCCATTCCCTCTTGCTTTCAGACCTCATTTATTGCCAAAATTACCTCCATGCGAAATAAGAATGCTCAAATTTTGGACCCGGATGATGTTTTCAATTAGTAAAACAAGGTCATGTCCTTTGTCACAAAATGGATTAAGGACAACAAGGATCATGGACCGCAGCTGATTTCGTAGAACTCTACAACATTCAGACAAACAATTGAGATAATCTACTTATGGATCTTGCAGCTTCATAAAGCTAAGAGCAATCGTCTAGAAAGTTCCTAACAACCACGTCAGTAGTGTCATTAAGGGATGCCCCATCTCCTTCTAGTGGCGTTCATCTGGAACTCTAGTGGTTTCTCCAGTAGCACCATTGTAGTTTGATGTGCTCATCCCACATATCGAGATACCTTTTCTCAATGCTCCTGTTGTTGCTGCTTTACGTTCTCGAAGTCTACTTCTAAAAGTCCATTTGCAACTCCCTTTCGCCCTATATTTAATCCCTCTCAGTTTGTCAACAAAGAAGATTTTGATCGACTAGGAAGTCAAGACCGAGGCATTTATGGAACAAACTGCCAAATGGCTATGCTAAAAAATCCCAACTCAGTTGCATGAATTTGTTGTAATGTTGTTTTCATCTCTTTATTTTCCTCTCTTTTTGTCTGATGACAAAAGGGGGAGAATGTATTTTTGAGAAATTTGAAGTAATGAATTATGAATTTTTCGGAACTTTAGTTACTAATGCACATTAAACTACTATGTCAGAATATCGTTGATCTTATGAATTAAACATGCATATTCTAATGGAGAGTTTTCTGGTAATAATTTTAAACTTTATTAAATTTAATAATTGTTAGGAAAAATAGATGTTTGTCATCATAAAAAAGTCGGAGATTTTTAGAACCATGTTGGGTTGAAGAACTACGACTCTTAGTTGTTTTGATGATAGCAAAGTCAGATTATGGGAACAATTTAATTCACTAACGTTCCAAGAGCTAGTGAATTTTGTAGGATCCTATGTCGTATTCTTTAATATAAGATCGAATAAAATTTACTTGATATGGGAATTGCACACTTAATCAAAACGTTAGTGTATTAAATTATTCTCACAAAATGATTTTGTTAACATAAAAACAAGTAATGGTCATAGTTCTTCAAACAAATTTGGTTCTAACAATCTTCCTTTTTTTTATTATGACAAACATCTATTATTGTAAATAATTTTTAAATTTGATAAAATATAAAAGTATTACAACAAAACTCCCCCTAAGAACATGCATGTTTAATTCATTAGATAAAATATATTCTAACATGGTATTTTAATGTGCATTAGTAACTGAAGTTTAGAAAAAGATAAAATTCATTGTTTAAAATTTCTCTAAAACACATTCTCCTCTTATTGTCATCAGACAAAAAAATAGGGATAAAAAATACAGAGAAGCAAACAACATTCAACAAAATACAAAGAAAACACGTAATTAAGAGAATCAAACACTTTCAAAGCTTAAGTTTCATATTTTCAGGTACATGCTTTTCAATTTCATATCATTTAGAAAGGTTCTCAATTGTACTTGGAAGTGTACTTGATTAAGTATCAATATACTTAGTGTTATAATCTTGTTCTTAGTTAAGAACATAATTACAAAATCAATTGAAGTTATTGTATCATTTGAAGAACTTAGTGTAGATTCTTCAAAGTATTGTTAACTGAGATAGTGGTGTACTATCTTTGGTTAAATGTTAAGAATTTGTAACTGAAGTCTTAGTGTTAGACTTGTAACTTATTCAAACAATTATTGAAAAATCTCTTGTGGTGTGCAAGATGACTGGATGTACCATTGGTTGTAAGGGGAACCAAGATATATTTCTGGGTGATTTACTTTCAGTCTTTTACAAAGTTTTCATAAACTTAAACACAACCAATTAAACAAAATCACAAAACTCTAAAAACAGAAAAATCGTCTAACACCTAATTCACCCCCTCTTAGGTGCGCCTCTGATCTTACAATTGGTATCAGAGTAGGTTTTGGTAATTTGCTCCTCGATTCATGGCTTCCGGACAACCTGTTTTTAGAGATGGTGGTAGTAGTAACAAACCATCTTGCTTTATCGGTGAGCATTATGATTTTTGGAAAATACGTATGCAAGCATACCTTGAGGCTCAAGGAGATGACATATGGGAGGCTGTAGGGAACGGTCCATATATTCCAACAACAGTCATCAACAATAAAGAAGAAATAAAAATAAAAGCCTCATGGACAGACGATGAAAAGAGAAAAGTATTGTTTGACAAGAAAGCCAAAAATATGTTACAATCAACATTAGGAATGGACGGATTCTTTCGTATATCCCACTGCAAAACAACAAAAGAAATATGGGATACTCTTAAAGTAACCCACGAAGAAACAATTGAGGTAAAACGTTCAAAACTAAACACTTTGTCTCAAGAATACGAAATGTTTCGAATGCAACCAAGAGAACCAATTCTAGACATGCAGAAACGATTCTCTCACTTAACAAATCACTTGACGGCACTTGGAAAAAGTTTTACTAATGATGAATTGAACCTAAAGGTTCTAAGATCATTAACTAGAGCATGGCAGCCTAAAGTGACAACAATTTCTGAAAAGAAAAGTTTATCTAAAATGTCACTCTCTGCACTTTTCAGAAAATTACAAGAGCATGAAATAGAACTCGGAAGATTGGAAAAGAATGAGAGTTTAGAAAAGAAAACAAAGAGTATTGCATTAAAAATAGAATCAAAAGAATTGATGAATGAAGAAAATTCAGATGAAGATGAAAATATCACTCTCTTTGTTAAAAAGTTCGGTAAATTTCTTCAAAACGATAGAACGTTCAAGAAAAAGAAAAACTTCAGAAAGAAAGAAATGTCCACTACAAATCAAAATTTTACTTGCTTTGAATGTGGAAAACAAGGACACATGAAAGCAGAATGTTCTAACATTATCAAGAAGAATGCTACCAAAATGAAAGAGTTCAAAAAGGCATACATAGCATGTGAAGATAATGAAGTAAGTTCATCTTCAAATTCAAAAAATGACGAATGCGCAAACGTCGCTTTGATGGCATTCCACCATTCTGATGACGAAGAAGTTAGTAGTAAAAATACTTGTTATAATGATGATTCATGTGTTAAAGATAATGATGCACAACAAGCTATAAAAGAACTACTTTTAGAATGTAGAAATCTGTACAAAATAGTGTCGAATCAAAAGAAACAAATTTTATCTCTTAATGAAAAGATCGACACTATGCAACAAGATTTTGAAAAACAAAAACAGAATTCTACATGCAATAAATGTGATTCACTCTCATTTAAAATTGTCCAAATGAATAGAGTTATCGAAAGGTATGAAAAAGGACAAATTGGATTGAAAAATTTACTTAACATGCAAAGATATTCAAACGATAAAAGTGGACTTGGTTACTCAAAATTTGATAAACCAAGTACCAGTAAAACTATCTTTGTCAAAGCAAGTAACCAATCCAAAAATGAGAAAGTAATAGCTGTTCAGAAGAATCATCATTATTCTAAAAAAAGTACTATTCAAAAGAAACCATGTTTTCCTAAAAAGTTTACAACATGCTTCTATTGTAGTCTTAATGGCCACACACCTAATGCTTGTCATTTTAGGAACATTGATGTTCCACAAGGACATTATGTGTGGGTCAAGAAATGTACTAATCTTCAAGGACCCAAAACACTTTGGGTACCTAATAAACTATAAATCTTGTTTTGTAGGAATACACACAAAGTACATCAAATATGTGGTACTTAGATAGTGGATGTTCAAAGCACATGACCAGTGACAAAACTAAATTTTCAGCACTAACTCTTGAGTCAAAAGGTTATGTGATCTATGGAGATAACAACAAAGGAAAAATTTTGGGCATTGGAAAAGTTGGTATTGCTCCATCTCCTTCAATTGAAGATGTCCTCTATGTTGAAGGTTTAAAGCACAATCTCATAAGCATAAGTTAGCTTTGTGACAAAGGTTACAAAATCACTTTCAACAAAGATGATTGTATTATCCAAAATGATGTAACAAGTGAAATTCAGTTTGTTGGTAAGCGTTTCAAAAATATTTTTACAATTAATCTTGATGATTTATCCTTAAAAATGAAATGTCTTATGGTAAGTGACAACAATGATGCATGGCTATGGCATAAAAGATTTACACATATCCATATGGATCACTTAAACAAGTTAGTCAAGCATGAACTTGTTGTAGGCTTACCAAAAATGAAATTCATAAAGGATAAATTATGTGACGCTTGTCAAAAGGGTAAACAAACTAAAGTTTCCTTTAAACCCAAGAATATTATATCAACTTCAAGACCACTACAATTAATACATATGGACTTGTTTGGTCCATCAAGAACTAAAAGTCTTGGTGGAAATTCATATGGACTAGTAATAGTTGATGATTTTTCAAGGTTCACATGGACCTTATTTTTGGCAAATAAAAATGAAGCTTTTAAAGCATTTAAGAAATATTCCAAACTAGTCCAAAATGAACAAGCAACCAAAATTGTATCAATTAGATGTGATCATGGAGGAGAATTTCAAAATGCCTCTATTGTAGAATACTGTGAAGAAAATAGAATTTTCCATAATTTTTCTGCACCAAGAACACCTCAACAAAATGGAGTTGTTGAGAGAAAGAATAGATCATTGGTAGAACTTGCAAGAACTATGCTAAGCGATTCAAGTCTACCAAAATACTTTTGGGCAGATGCTGTAAGTACAGCTTGTTAGGTATCCAACCGTGTAATAATCCGACCAATACTGACGAAAACTCCATATGAACTTTATAAAGGAAGAAAGCCGAATATCTCTCACTGTCACATATTTGGATGCAAATGCTTTGTGTTAAATAATGGTAAGGATAATCTCGACAAATCCGATGAAAAGGCCGATGAAGGTATTTTTATTGGTTATTCCTTAACTAGTAAAGCATTTAGAATTTTTAATAAAAAAACCTTGATAGTTGAAGAATCTATACCTTGTTGTTCTATATTGAAGGATAAAATTATTTGTGATGATGATGATGTTATAAGTAACGAAATAAGCAAAGACAATCAAGTTGATCAAACCACTCAAAAGGAAGAAATCAATATAGAACAACAAGATCAACACATTGATCTTCCTCAAGAATGGAGAACCCATCGTGATCACCCGATTGACAACATAATAGGTGATATCAACAAAGAAGTCACAACAAGGTTAAATCTCAAAGATGCTTGCTTAAATATGACATTTGTTTCTCAAATAGAACCCTCCAAAATAGGTGAAGCCCTCAAAGATGATCAATGGATACTTGCCATGCACGAAGAACTAAATCAGTTTGAAAGAAACAAAGTTTGGAACTTGTTCCAAATCCAGGAAATAAACACATTATTGGTACCAAATGGGTGTTTAAGAACAAATTAGATGAAAATGGAATAGTTATTCAAAACAAGGCAAGGTTGGTCGCGCAAGGATACAACCAAGAAGAAGGGATTGATTTTGATGAAACATTTGCTCCAGTAGCAAGATTAGAAGCAATCCGATTACTACTTGCTTATGCTTGCTCTATGGATTTTGAACTATTTCAAATGGATGTCAAGAGTGCGTTCCTAAATGGTTATATCAATGAGGAAGTCTATGTCAAACAGCCACCTGGCTTTGAAGACATCAAAAATCCTTCACATGTCTTCAAATTAAAGAAAGCGCTTTATGGTTTGAAACAAGCTCCAAGAGCTTGGTATGATAGGCTGAGTAAATTTTTATGTGAATATGGATTTGAAAAAGGTAAAGTTGATAAAACCTTATTCATTAAAAGAACAAATGATCATACTTTACTTGTTCAAGTCTACGTAGATGATATCATATTTGGATCAACCAAAAATGAAATATGTGAAGAATTCTCATTAATGATGCAAGGAGAATTCGAAATGTCCATGATGGGAAAATTAAACTATTTCCTAGGACTTCAAATCAAGCAACTTAAGAATGACATCTTTATTCATTAAACAAAATATTGCAAAGAATTATTAAAAAAATTTGAGATGGACACCAGCAAAGAAAGTGCGACTCCCTTGGGATCCAGAATGTATGTTGACAAAATACGAAACTGATAAATCAATTGATATATCAAGGTATAGAGGTATGATTGGATCACTCTTATATCTAACAGCCAGTAGGCCAGATATTATGTTTAGTGTTTGTTTGTGTGCAAGATTTCAAGTAGATTCGAAGGAATCGCATCTTGTAGCAGTAAAGAGGATAATGAAATATCTAGAAGGAACGACCAATGCTGGCCTTTGGTATTCAAAAGGTAGTATATGCAATCTCATCGGTTATTCTGACTCTGACTATGCAGGATGTAAGACAGACAGAAAAAGCACAAGCGACACCTGTCACATTTTAGGAAATGCACTAGTATCATGGTCCTTTAAGAAACAAGCATGTGTGGCTCTAAGTACTGCTGAGGCAGAATACATAGCAGCAGACAGTTGCTGTGCTCAAATCCTATGGCTTATGCAACAACTTTATGACTATGGACTTGATATAAGGTGTATTCCTCTGAAATGTGACAATACTAGTGCTATCAACATCACTAAGAATCCAGTCATGCATTCTCGGACCAAACATATTGACATACGTCATCATTTTTTGAGAGATCATGTGCTCAAAGGCAATGTTGAAGTTACTTTTGTCGACACTCATAATCAACTAGCGGATTGCCACTAAAGGTTTGAATGCTTTGTAAGTCATGTCACTTTTATTTTCAAATTTTTGCATCTTCTCTTTCAAGATTATTAATATATGATTCTTTGATATCTATGAGTTTTAATAAAATATCAAATACATGTTTAAATTTTTTTTAGTTAAAATTTTATTTTAGAAACGAAATTTTTACTGTCGTATTCGAATACACGTTCCCAGAAAAATCTGTATTCGAATA
Organism: Cicer cuneatum; assembly: GCA_037974295.1. Taxonomy (NCBI): domain Eukaryota; kingdom Viridiplantae; phylum Streptophyta; class Magnoliopsida; order Fabales; family Fabaceae; genus Cicer; species Cicer cuneatum. Next base: position 547,680 of record JBBPBO010000004.1, on the reverse strand, counting down.
CATCAAACCTGTAGTCGATTACAGATTCCAGTTTTTCAGCATATAAAAACGTTTTTAACAGATTTTAGGTTTTTCCTCGAATACAAAACTGTTAGTAGCCGAATACAATCAAAATCTCTGGTTTCCTTTCTTAAAAAAAAATTCATCTAAAATTACATGCAATCATCTCTAAACCTTCATCTCATCATCCATTATATCTAAGATTGTCTTAAAATCAAAACCAAACCCCAATTTCTCCTAGATATTTGATACTTATGGCAATTCTTTACATATGGCATTTCTTTACATAATTAAAACAATCTTTTTCTAGTGTGAGCCAATAATACCCGGCTTGAAGAATCTTTCTAGACATGGCGTTTTCGTTCATATGGATCCCATAAGAGCCATTGTGGACATCTTGTACAATTTCTTTCGCCTCATTGACATCAACGCATCCGAGGAGTACCATATCATGATTCCTTTTACACTTAATATTTTCGTTCAATAAAAAGCTCATGGTTAACCGTCTTAGAGTTCTTTTCTCATTCTCCAATATTCCAAGAGGATATTGTATATTTATAAGATAATGTTTAATGTCGTGATACAAGGGTTTCCCATCAGATTCTTCTTCCATTACGTGGCAGTATGCAGGATGATCTCGACTCTCCATTTTAATGGATGGGATTTCATCGTTTCAACTTTATTGGAACATCGAGAATAAAATAGCCAAATCATCAACCAATTGATTGTTTTCTCGAGGGATACAGTGAAAGGTGATTTTGTCACATTGTAAAGACAATTCCTTTATGTAGGTAAAATAAGGTATTAACTTCTTATCTCGAGTTTCGCATTCTTGGTTAAGCTAATTAATGAATAAGGCTGAATCTCCATATACTTCCAGTACTCTTGCTTTTAATTCCAAAGTAGCCAAAATTCCCATGGCACAAGCATCATATTCTGCAATATTATTGGTACAATCAAAACACAAGCGCTCTGTGATAGGTATGAACTTTTTTTTGAGAGATATTAAGACAACCCCAATCCCATGCCCCATTATGTTTGAGGCCCCATGGAACAACATGGTCCATTTTCCATTATCGCACTCTTCAAACAAAACCATGATACTTTCGTTAGGGAATTCACATTGCATTGACTGATAATCATCAAAATATTTTGATTAGCCAGATAATTTGCCAAGGCATTCCCTTTGATGGCTTTCTGAGTAACATAGGTAATATCATATTTTGATAACATCACCTTCCAGCGAGCAATTTGCCCTGTGAGAGTAGGCTTTTCACAAATGTACTTGATTGGATCCATCTTGGATATCAAGCAAGTCGTATGGCAAAACATGTATTGCCTTATGCGATGGGCCGCCTAGGCTAAGTCACATCAAGTACGTTATAACATTTTATATCTTGTTTCACTCGGTAAATGTTTTACTCAAATAGTAAATGGCATGCTCCTTTTTTCCTGTTTCATTGTGTTGCCCCAACATGCATCCCATGGACCCGTCGAGAACTGTAAGATACATAATCAAGGGTCAGCCCAAAACTGGGGGGATGAGAATTGGAGGCTTCTGCAAATACTGTTGGATTTTCTCAAATGCGTTTTGGCATTCTTCGTTCCACACAATTATTTGATTTTTCCGTAAAAATTTAAATATTGGTTCACAATTGGCAGTTAGTTGTGATATAATTTAGTCTCCCAAGAAAACCACAAACATCCCTTTCTGTACTCAGGGGAGGCATTTCTGAAATGACCTGAATCTTATCATGGTCGACCTCTATACCTTTCTGACTAACCACAAATTCCAATAATTTTCCCGACCTCACGTTGAAAGTACATTTGGCAGAATTAAGCTTTAGATTAAACTTTCTAAGTCTTTGTCCATGATCATTCTATTTGAAATGAGGTCTTCAGCAGTTGCTATGTTGTCTGTTTCTGGTGCTACTTCTGGTGCTGCTTCTGGTTCTGCTGCTGAGCCGACTGTTGGTTCTGCTTCTTCTGCAGTGTAATCTTGGGCATTTGATGGATTTTGTCCAAGATCACCCTTATGAACATAAGTTTGAAGTGATTCACTCCATACTATTTTCATGATGGGCAGAACACTTAAATCTAACAAGTTGTCTTTGGTTGTTTGGTACAAAACTTTGCCTGAGAAATCCACCTTAAAATGTTCCAAAATTCTTGTAACTTCTCTTGCGTAGGGCAAACCTATAGAATCTTTGGAAGCAAACAGAACTGAGCAGACAAAATAAGCCCAATTGAGATCAGCCCCTTCAATCATAAAAATCATGATTTAAAGTTCGAACTCAGATATTTGTGAATAATTCCCGGCTTTTGGTACCAAAATATAACTTAAGAAGTAATGAAGTAATTTGTTGTCAACTGTGACATTACCAACACCATATCTCTATCGAGCGAACTCCGAACCAGCTTGTGTTCTTTTTCTTTCCATAGTATCTTTATCAAATCGACGCAGTGAGATATAAGCATCGTATTTGGTAGTGTTTACCCATTCACACAAGTGTCTTGGACACATTTTCTGACCTTCAAATGGTATGTGTAGAATTTCTCCAATAATTTGTTTCTAAATTAATAAGCTTTCCTTTAACTTTAGACACTAGCCTAGATCCATCTTTTTCAAGATTGCAGAAGAAAACCCTAACAAGGTCAAGATAGATGGGATCATTGTAACCAATGAATTCTTCTAATTTTTGTGCTTTCAGCAACTCAGGGAATTTAAACTCAGAAAAGAAATCTAACGTACCGATTTTCGGAGTTATCAATTTTTTGTCGGAGAAGTGGGTTATGAACCATTCAATTTCTTCCGGTGAGTGAAGGAACTGGGATAGGTCAGCCATATTATCATTCCTTCTTTTCTTTGAAGGACCCACTACAGCAACCTTCATTCTTAGACCTCTTTTTCTTGCATCCATATTGAGAAGATGAAGTTTGACGGTTTTGGGAGAAATTGGGGTTTGGTTTTGATTTTAAGACAATGTTAGATATAATGGATGATGAGATGAAGGTTTAGAGATGATTGCATGTAAGTTTAGATGAAATTTTTTTGAAGAAAGAAAACCAGAGATTTTGATTGTATTCGGCTACTAACAGTTTTGTATTCGGGGAAAAACCTAAAATATGTTAAAAACGTTTTTATATGCTGAAAAATCGAATTTGTATTCGACTACAGGTTTGACGTATTCGAATACAGATTTTTCTGGGAACGTGTATCCGAATACGACAGTAAAAAATTCGTTTCTAAAATAAAATTTTAACTAAAAAAATTTAAACATGTTTTTGATATTTTATTAAAACACATAGATATCAAAGAATCATATATTAATAATCTTGTAAGAGAAGATGCAAAAATTTGAAATTAAAAGTGACACGACTTACAAAGCATTCAAACCTTTAGAGATCATTTTTATTTAAAATGCCCAGTTTCCTTCGGATTTTGTAGAATGATTCTTTGGGTGGTGGCTTTGTAAAAATATCCGCTAGTTGATTATGAGTGTCGACAAAAGTAACTTCAACATTGCCTTTGAGCACGTGATCTCTTAGAAAATGATGACGTATGTCAATATGTTTGGTCCGAGAATGCATGACTGGATTCTTAGTGATGTTGATAGCACTAGTATTGTCTCATTTCGGAGGAATACACCCTAGATCAAGTCCATAGTCATATAGTTGTTGCTTAAGCCATAGAATTTGAGCACAACAACTGCCTGCTACTATGTATTCTACCTCAGCAGTACTTAGAGCCACGCATGCTTATTTCTTACAGGACCATGATACTAGTGCATTTCCTAAAATGTGACAAGTGTCGCTTGTGCTTTTTCTGTCTGTCTTACATCCTACAGAGTCAGAGTCAGAATAACCGATGAGATTGCATATGCTACCTTTTGGATACCATAGGCCAGCATTGGTCGTTCCTTTTAGATATTTCATTATCCTCTTTACTGCTACAAGATGCGATTCCTTCGGATCTACTTGAAATCTTGCACACAAACAAACACTAAACATAATATCTGGCCTACTGGCTGTTAGATATAAAAGTGATCCAATCATACCTCTATACCTTGATATATCAATTGATTTACCAGTTTCGTCTTTATCAACATACATTCCGGATCCCATGGGAGTCGCACTTTCTTTGCTGCTGTCCATCTCAAATCTTTTTAATAATTCTTTACAATATTTTGTTTGATGAATAAAGATGCCATTCTTAAGTTGCTTGATTTGAAGTCCTAGGAAATAGTTTAATTTTCCCATCATGGACATTTCAAATTCTCCTTGCATCATTAATGAGAATTCTTCACATATTTCATTTTTGGTTGATCCAAATATGATATCATCTTTGTAGACTTGAACAAGTAAAGTATGATCATTTGTTCTTTTAATGAATAAGATTTTATCAACTTTACCTTTTTCAAATCCATGTTCACATAAAAATTTACTCAGCCTATCATACCAAGCTCTTGGAGCTTGTTTCAAACCATAAAGCGCCTTATTTAATTTGAAGACATGTGAAGGATTTTTGAAGTTCAAAGCCTGGTGGCTGTTTGACATAGACTTCCTCATTGATATAACCATTTAGGAACACACTCTTGACATCCATTTGAAATAGTTCAAAATCCATAGAGCAAGCATAAGCAAGTAGTAATCGGATTGCTTCTAATCTTGCTACTGGAGCAAATGTTTCATCAAAATCAATCCCTTTTTCTTGGTTGTATCCTTGCGCGACCAACCTTGCCGTGTTTCGAATAACTATTCCATTTTCATCTAATTTTTTCTTAAACACCCATTTGGTACCAATGATGTGTTTATTTCCTGGATTTGGAACAAGTTCCCAAACTTTGTTTCTTTCAAACTGATTTAGTTCTTCGTGCATGGCAAGTATCCATTGATCATCTTTGAGGGCTTCACCTAGTTTAGAGGGTTCTATTTGAGAAACAAATGTCATATTTAAGCAAGCATCTTTGAGATTTAGCCTTGTTGTGACTCCTTTGTTGATATCACCTATTATGTTGTCAATCGGGTGATCACGATGGGTTCTCCATTCTTGAGGAAGATCAATGTGTTGATCTTGTTATACATTGATTTCTTCCTTTTAAGTTGTTTGATCAACTTGATTATCTTTGCTTATCTCGTTACTTATAACATCATCATCATCACAAATAATTTTATCCTCTTTCGAGGGGTTAGATTCATCAAAAGACACATGTATAGATTCTTCAACTATCAAGGTTCTTTTATTAAAAATTCTAAATGCTTTACTAGATAAGGAATAACCAATAAAAATACCTTCATCGACCTTTTCATCGGATTTGTCGAGATTATCCTTACCATTATTTAACACAAAGCATTTGCATCCAAATATGTGACAGTGAGAGATATTCGGCTTTCTTCCTTTATAAAGTTCATATGGAGTTTTCTTCAGTATTGGTCGGATTATTACACGGTTGGATACCTAACAAGCTGTACTTACATCATCTGCCCAAAAGTATTTTGGTAGACTTGAATCGCTTAGCATAGTTCTTGCAAGTTCTACCAATGATCTATTCTTTCTCTCAACAACTCCATTTTGTTGAGGTGTTCTTGGTGCAGAAAAATTATGGAAAATTCCATTTTCTTCACAGTATTCTACAAAAGAGGCATTTTGAAATTCTCCTCCATGATCACATCTAATTGATACAATTTTGGTTGTTTGTTCATTTTGGACTAGTTTGGAATATTTCTTAAATGCTTTAAAAGCTTCGTTTTTATTTGCCAAAAATAAGGTCCATGTGAACCTTGAAAAATCATCAACTATTACTAGTCCATATGAATTTCCACCAAGACTTTTAGTTCTTGATGGACCAAACAAGTCCATATGTATTAATTGTAGTGGTCTTGAAGTTGATATAATATTCTTGGGTTTAAAGGAAACTTTAGTTTGTTTACCCTTTTGACAAGCGTCACATAATTTATCCTTTATGAATTTCGTTTTTGGTAAGCCTACAACAAGTTCATGCTTGACTAACTTGTTTAAGTGATCCATATGGATATGTGTAAATCTTTTATGCCATAGCCATGCATCATTGTTGTCACTTACCATAAGACATTTCATTTTTAAGGATAAATCATCAAGATTAATTGTAAAAATATTTTTGAAACGCTTACCAACAAACTGAATTTCACTTGTTACATCATTTTGGATAATACAATCATCTTTGTTGAAAGTGATTTTGTAACCTTTGTCACAAAGCTGACTTATGCTTATGAGATTGTGCTTTAAACCTTCAACATAGAGGACATCTTCAATTGAAGGAGATGGAGCAATACCAACTTTTCCAATGCCCAAAATTTTTCCTTTGTTATCTCCATAGATCACATAACCTTTTGACTCAAGAGTTAGTGCTGAAAATTTAGTTTTGTCACTGGTCATGTGCTTTGAACATCCACTATCTAAGTACCACATATTTGATGTACTTTGTGTGTATTCCTACAAAACAAGATTTATAGTTTATTAGGTACCCAAAGTGTTTTGGGTCCTTGAAGATTAGTACATTTCTTGACCCACACATAATGTCCTTGTGGAACACCAATGTTCCTAAAATGACAAGCATTAGGTGTGTGGCCATTAAGACTACAATAGAAGCATGTTGTAAACTTTTTAGGAAAACATGGTTTCTTTTGAATAGTACTCTTTTTAGAATAATGATCATTCTTCTGAACAGCTATTACTTTCTCATTTTTGGATTGGTTACTTGCTTTGACAAAGATATTTTTACTAGTACTTGGTTTATCAAATTTTGAGTAACCAAGTCCACTTTTATCGTTTGAATATCTTTGCATGTTAAGTAAATTTTTCAATCCAATTTGTCCTTTTTCGTATCTTTCGATAACTCTATTCATTTGGACAATTTTAAATGAGAGTGAATCACATTTATTGCATGTAAAATTCTGTTTTTGTTTTTCAAAATCTTGTTGCATAGTGTCGATCTTTTCATTAAGAGATAAAATTTATTTCTTTTGATTCGACACTATTTTGTACAGATTTCTACATTCTAAAAGTAGTTCTTTTATAGCTTGTTGTGCATCATTATCTTCAACACATGAATCATCATTATAACAAGTATTTTTACTACTAACCTCTTCTTCGTCATCAGAATGGTGAGATGCCATCAAAGCGACGTTTGCGCATTCGTCATTTTTTGAATTTGAAGATGAACTTACTTCATTATCTTCACATGCTATGTATGCCTTTTTGAACTCTTTCATTTTGGTAGCATTCTTCTTGATAATGTTAGGACATTCTGCTTTCATGTGTCCTTGTTTCCCACATTCAAAGCAAGTAAAATTTTGATTTGTAGTGGACATTTCTTTCTTTCTGAAGTTTTTCTTTTTCTTAAACGTTCTATCGTTTTGAAGAAATTTACCGAACTTTTTAACAAGGAGAGTGATATTTTCATCTTCATCTGAATTTTCTTCATTCATCAATTCTTTTGATTCTATTTTTAATGCAATACTCTTTGTTTTCTTTTCTAAACTCTCATTCTTTTCCAATCTTTCGAGTTCTATTTCATGCTCTTGTAATTTTCTGAAAAGTGCAGAGAATGACATTTTAGATAAACTTTTCTTTTCAGAAATTGCTGTCACTTTAGGCTGACATGCTCTAGTTAATGATCTCAGAACCTTTAGGTTCAATTCATCATTAGTAAAACTTTTGCCAAGTGCCGTCAAGTGATTTGTTAAGTGAGAGAATCGTTTCTGCATGTCTAGAATTGGTTCTCTTGGTTGCATTCGAAACATTTCGTATTCTTGAGACAAAGTGTTTAGTTTTGAACGTTTTACCTCAATTGTTTCTTCGTGGGTTACTTCAAGAGTATCCCATATTTCTTTTGCGGTTTTGTAGTGGGATATATGAAAGAATTCGTCCATTCTTAATGCTGATTTGGAACATATTTTTGGCTTTCTTGTCAAACAATACTTTTCTCTTTTCATCGTCTGTCCATGAGGCTTTTATTTTTATTTCTTCTTTATTGTTGATGACTGTTATTGGAATATATGGACCGTTCTCTACAGCCTCCCATATGACATCTTCTTTATTGTTGATGACTATTACTACTACCACCATCTCTAAAAACAGGTTGTGCGGAAGCCATGAATCGAGGAGCAAATTACCAAAACCTACTCTGATACCAATTGTAAGATCAGAGGCGCACCTAAGAGGGGGTGAATTAGGTGTTAGACGATTTTTCTGTTTTTAGAGTTTTGTGATTTTGTTTAACTGGCTGTGTTTAAGTTTATGAAAACTTTGTAAAAGACTGAAAGTAAATCACCCAGAAATATATCCTGGTTCCCCTTACAACCAAGGGTACATCCAGTCCTCTTGCACACTATAAGAGATTTTCCACTAATTGTTTGAATAAGTTACAAGTCTAACACTAAGACTTTAGTTACAAATTCTTAACATTTAACCGAAGATAGTACACCACTATCTCAATTAACAATACTTTGAAGAATCTACACTAAGTTCTTCAAATGATACAATAACTTCAATTGATTTTGTAATTATGTTCTTAACTAAGAACAAGATTATAACACTAAGTATATTGATACTTAATCAAGTACACTTCCAAGTACAACTGAGAACTTTTCTTAATGATATGAAATTGAAAAGCATGTACCTGAAAATATGAAACTTAAGCTTTGAAAGTGTTTGATATTTCAGAAAATAATTCTAAGATTAGTAAGTCAAAAGTTGTAAGTAAGAACTGAAGCTGTGAGGTATTTACACTCCATATGTAACACTTCATATCAGTGGCAATTGTTCCCATAAGTTTTGATGAACTTATGCAATGATCCATAACTGAAAAATTGCATTATTTCTAAATTGTATTCGAATATATCCTCAGTGTATTCGAATACACTTCTGTAACGTTCAGTTTTTATTCAAAATTTGAACTTCGTATTCGAATACGATACATCGTAGTCGAATACAAGTATGAGATTTTTGCCACTGACGTGAGTTGTATTCGAATACGCGAAGCTGTAGTCGAATACAAAAGTTCAATTTTAGCTACTGACTTGACATCTGTATTCGTCTACGATACTTCGTATTCGAATACCGATCTTCAGTTTCAGCTACTGACTTGCAATCTGTATTCAGCTACGACACTTCGTATTCGAATACAGATCTTTAGTTTTTGCTACTGACTTATTGTTTGTATTCGGCTACGAAAGGCTGTAGTCGAATACATCTTTGATTTTTGTTAAATACTTTATTTTTAAATATTTGTTTATGAATTTAAATATTTAGAAATCATTTTAATGCATATGCTAACAAGAGGGTTCTCATAATATTGTATTGAAATGTAGTTTGAATTAATATTAAGTATCTTAAGGCCTAAGTTACCTAATATGAATTTGAAGGATGAGTTGAAATAATATCCTTTTGCTTTTTGATCATAAATCTTTTTGTCTTCATAAAAAATGTAGATCTTATTCTTTTTCAATTATCATGTACTGGAAAGTAAAACATATATCATACCTCAATATAATGAATTACGATAAAGTCGAATATAGTAGAGGTTGTTTAGGTTACAAGGCAGACGACAACATGAGAAAAAAATGTCTTTCTCATCCATGATTTGAATAATCGTGTCTAATAAAAATAATAATAACAACCAACATATTCATTCATTTATGACATTTTATAAATTTAACGCCGAGAAACTGACTCCCACCCAAAGCCGAGAAAACAACCCGTATATTGAATTCCGGGAAAACGACTCGCACCTGAAGCTGAGAAAACGACCCACATGTTGAATAATGGGAAATGAATCACACCCGAAATAAGCATCATAATTTCTTTAGGTTGCGGTTCAAAAGATCATTAAGTTGTCTATATAGACTTTCAATTTTCTAGGTTAGTTTTTAAAATTCAATAAATGAAAATAATAGGTTTCTTTGAATTCCCGAGTTTAAGATATGGGTCCTTTTGTCGGCTTCGGGGGCGAGTCGTTTTCCTGGGTTCAAGATGCGAGTTGTTTTCTCGGCTTAGGGTGCGAACTGCTTTCGCGGCTTTAATATGCGGGCCGTTTTCTCGGCTTTGGGTGCGAGTTGTTTTCTCGACATCAAGATACGAGTTGCTTTCTCGACTTCTAGAGTGAGTCGTTTTCCTGGCTTCAAGATGCAAGTCGTTTTCTCAGCTTCAGGTGCGAGGCATTTTCCTAACTTTAAGATGTAGGTCATTTTCTCGGCTTCAAATGCGAGTCGTTTTCCTGGCTTCAACATGCAAGTTTCACGAATTCGGGTGCGAGTCGTTTTCTCGGCTTCAAGATGTGGGTAGGTTTGTCGACTTCAGATGTGAGTCGTTTTCCCGACTTCAAGATGCGGGTCGTTTTCTCAACTTCGGGTGCGAGTCGTTTTCGTAGCTTCAAGATGCGGTTCTTTTCTCGATTTCTGGTGCGAGTCGTTTACTCGATTTCGAGAGTAAGTCATTCTCTCGAATTCAAGATGCGGGTCATTTTCTCGACTTCGATTGCGAGTCGTTTTCCCGACTTCAAGATGCAGGTCATTTTCCCAACTACGGGTGCCAGTCGTTTTCCTAGCTTCAAGATACGGTCCGTTTTCTCGTCTTCGAGTGCGAGTCATTTTCCAAGGTTCAAGATGTGGGTCGTTTTCTCGACTTCAGGTGCGAGTTGTTTTCGGGCTTTCTAGATGCGAGTCGTTTTCTCGGCTTCGTGTTCGAGTTGTATTCCTGGCTTCAAGATACGGGTCATTTTCTCGACTTCAAGTTCAAGTCGTTTTTGTGGCTTCAAGATGCGGATCAATTTCTCGACATTGGGTGCGAGTCATTTTCCTGGCTTCAAGATGCAGGTCGTTTTCTCGGCTTTGGGTGCAAGTTGTTTTCCCGACGTTAAGATGCTGGTCATTTTCTCGCCTTCAGGTGCGAGTCGTTTCTTAGCTTCAACATGCAGGTCGTTTTCTTGACTTCGGGGTGCGATTCTTTTTCTCAGCTTCGGGTGCGATTCGTTTTCTCGACTTCAAGATGTGGGTCATTTTCTCGCCTTCAAGTTATAGTCGTTTTCTCGGCTTGAAGATCCAGGTCGTTTTCTCGGCTTCTAGTGTTAGTTGTTTTCTTGACTTTAAGATACGGGTCGTTTTCTCGACTTCAGGTGTGAGTCGTTTTCTCGACTTCAAGATGCGGGTTGTTTTCTCGACTTCAGGTGAGAGTCGTTTTCCCAGCTTCAAGAAGCAGGTCGTTTTCTATGCTATTGGTGCAAGTGGTTTTCTGAGCATTAAAATGGGGGTCTTATTTTGGCTTCGTGTGCGAGTCGTTTTCTCGACTTCGGGGGCGTGTCGCTTTCTCGACTACAAGATACGGGTCGTTTTCTCAGCTTCAGGTGTGAGCCTTTTTCTCGTCTTCAAGATGCAGGTCGTTTTCTCGACTTCAGGTTAAAGTCGTTTTATTGGCTTCAAGATGTGGGTTGTTTTCTTAACATCAGATGTGAGTCGTTTTTGCAGTTTCAAGATGTGGGTCGTCTTCTCCACTTCGGGTGCGAATCGTTTTTGTCGGCTTCAAGATGCGGGTTGCTTTCTCGGCTTTGGGTGCGAGTCATTTTCCCAGCTTCAAGATTCGGTTCGTATTCTCGGCTTTAGGTTAGTCGTTTTCTCGGCTTCAAGAAGTGGGTCATTTTCTCGGCTTCGGGTGCAAGTCGTTTTCTTGGTTTTAAGATACATGTCATTTTCTCGAGATCGGGTGCGAGTCATTTTTGCGAGTTCAAGATGTGGGTCGTTTTCCCGGCTTCGGTTGCTAGTTGTGTTTCTTGATTCAAGATGCGAGTCGTTTTCTCGGCTACGGGTGCGAGACGTTTTCCCGGCTTCAAAATGTTGGTCGTTTTCTAGGCTTCAATTTGTAGGTCGTTTTCTCGATCGGGTGTGAGTCGTTTTCCTGGATTCCATATGCGGGTGGTTTTCTCGACTTCTGAGGTGAGTCATTTTCGCAGCTTCAAGATGTGGGTAGTTTTCTTGGCTTTAGGTTCGAATCGTGTTCATTGCTTTCAGATGCGGGTCGTTTTCTCGACTTTAGGTGCGAGTCGTTTTTCTCGAATTTAGGATGTGGGTCGCTTTTTCAACTTCGGGTGCTAGTCGTTTTCTAGGCTTCAAGATGCGGTTCGTTTTCTCGGTTTCATCTTAGAGTCATTTTCTCGGCTTCAATCTGTGGGTCGATTTCACGACATCAGGTTCGAGTAGTTTTCCTAGATCAAAGATGCAGGTCATTTTCTCGACTTTGGGTTCGAGTCGTTTTCCCGACATCAAGATGTGAGTTGATTTCTCGGCTTTGGGTGTGAGTTGTTTTCCCGGCTTCAAAATGCAGGTCGTTTTCTCAACTTCAGGTTAGAGTCATTTTCTCGGCTTCAATTTGTAGGTTGTTTTTTAAGTTCGGATGCGAGTCGTTTTCCAGCACTCAAGATGCAACTCGTTTTCTCGACTTCAGGTAAGAGTCGTTTTCTCAGCTTCAAGATGCGGGTTGTTTTCTCAGCTTTAGGTTCAAGTCGTGTTCTTGGTTTCAAGATGCGGGTTGTTTTCTCGACTTCAGGTACGAGTCATTTTCGCAGCTTCAAGATGCAATTCTTTTTCTCATATTCAGGTTCGAGTCATGTTCCTGGCTTCAAGATGTGGGTCGTCTTCTCGACTTCGGGTGCGAGTCGTTTTTCTCAACTTGAAGATGATGGCCTTTTCTCAGCTTCAGGAGCGAGTCATTTTCCTGGCTATAAGATATGGGTCGTTTCACGGGTTTTGGTGCGAGTCGTTTTCTCGGCTTCAAGTGCGAGTCATTTTTGAGCCTTCAAGATGCGGGTCGTTTTCTCAACTTTTGGTGCGAGTAGTTTTCGTTTGTCGCGTCCGGTTTGTCCGCGAAAAATGAGTCGCCACCAATTTTATTTTATTTTTTTATAAAAAGGAAAAATTAGATAAAACCTAAAATAAAAGTTTTTGAACCCAAAAAATGGATTCGAGAGTCTATTATGAGTAGAGAAAGTAATATTACCCTACATCGTCCGTTAAAACGGTTACCCTATAATTAATTGTATACAAATTATTTATTTACTTAATTATTTATATTACCCCCTAAAAGAATAATAAAAAAGAAAATAAATTATTTACATTAATAAAAGAAAGAAAAATATTTTTTTTATAATTTGGTTTGACAAGGAATAAAAACATTGCTCCTACGTATCCCCGGGTGCAATAGGGAAATCAAAACACACGTAGTTCTTGGGTAGAAAATATTTGTGTTATCTGATTTTATTATTACTCTATTTGACTATTGTTTTATTATAGTTATTATTATTATATATGTATCCAGAAGTAAAAATGTAATAATGATAATAATAATAATAATAACAAAAAAATGTGAGATGTCTGTTCATAAATTGTATATTTTAATTTTGTATTTTTTTTGTTTTTTAAATAAAGAACAATTGATTTTTTTTATAGAAAACAACGGTAATGTGATGGTTTATGCACGAAACAGATGGACATGACAGTGAAGCAACCTATTAAAGGATTTGCTTATACGTTGTCGGATCTGTTACAGCATAAAGACCACTAAGTGATGTGGCGCAGCGAGCGAGGATGAATTTCATCCGGCAGCGGCGACTGTTAATTCTAAAAATAAAATAAAATAAACTATTTATTCGTTGTTATGATTGTTTTTTTTTTTTTTTGATAAATCGTTATGTGAGTTTTGTGTTATGTTACAATGGGTTGAAGTTTGTTTTACTTGGTGATTGGTTTATAAGCATAAATTATTTATAGTGTTTTTAGTATATATGAAAAAAAAAATTTTAGAACAAAACACTTAAGGAAAATAAAAGCTTAACGTATGAGTTTATTTTTTGACAAAAATGACAATGAAAAAAACAAAAACTAAATTACATTTTTAAAGAATGCAATACAAATAAACTAAAAGAAAAATTAAGGAATGCAATACGAAAAAAGAAAACATTAGATAAGGATCAGAAAATTGATACCTTACTGCTGAATATGTTTTGCTGGACTGATTTTATCAAATTCAGATTCTCCACTCCTTTTGCCTATGATTCTCTCTCTTTTTTTTACTCTCAATCTCTGCTCCCCTATTCTACTCATGGTGTAGACTATTTATAGACTTTCAGGTTCAATGTTACAAAAGACAAAGAAATAATTGTGGATTGATTACCAATTACTAATCATCAATTTATTTTCGGTTTTTTTTCATTCAAATGGTCACCATTATGCTGATTTTTATTAGTATTCATCAATTTGTTTTCGGTTTCTTTTCATTCAAATGATCACTATTATGCTGATTTTTATTACTATTCATCACTTTGTTTTCGGTTTCTTTTCATTCAAATGGTCACCATTATGCTGATTTTTATTACTATTCATCAATTTATTTTTATTTTGTTTTTCATTCAAATGGTCACAATTATACTAATTTTTATTGTCATCAATCCATTTCCTTTCAATTTCTTTTTATTCGATTATGTACCTTTTTTTTGTTTTACAAAAGAGTGAACGTCTGAATATGAATCAGAGGCAAATAAGAACCAGAAACACTCATGATTGTCTAAAGTTTATAATCTAATTATTTTTTTTTACTTTTTATTTATTATATTTTTCTCTTTTTTATTTTTATATATAATATTATTATTTTTATATTAAATGTCTAAAGAAAGCGGACAAAATTAGGTGTCAACATCGTTGCTTCAAGTTGCGGGCCGTTTTCTCGACTTCAAGATGCGGGTCATTTTCTCGACTTCGGGTGCAAGTTGTTGTCTCGGCATCAGGTGAGAGTCGTTTTCTCGACTTTAAGATATGGGTCGTTTTCTTGGCTTTAAGTGCGAGTCCTTTTCCCGGCTTCGGATGCGAGTCGTTTTCCCGACTTCATGAATCGGTCGCTTTCTCGGCTTTAGGTGACATTCGTTTTCTCAGCTTTGGGTGCGAGTCGTTTTCTCAGCTTCGAGTGCGAGTCGTTTTCTTGGCTTTTGGTGCGAGTCGTTTTCTTGGCATCAAGATCAGGTCGTTTTCTCGACTTCAGGTACGAGTTGTTTTCTCGGCTTCGGGTGAGAGTTGTTTTCTCAACTTCAAGATGCAGGTCGTTTTCTCGCCTTCAAGTGCGAGTCCTTTTCCCGGCTTCAAGAATCGATCGTTTTCTCGGCTTCGTGTCATTTTCCCTGCTTCAAGTCGTTTTCTCAACTTTGGGTGCGAGTCGTTTTCTCGGCTTCAGGTACAAGTCGTTTTCTCGGCTTCAAGATGCAGGTCATTTTCATGGCTTTAGGTGCGATTCGTTTTCCCGGCTTCAAGATGCAGGTCATTTTCTCGGCTTCAGGTGCAAGTCGTTTTCTCGGCTTTGGGTGCGAGTGTTTTCTTGGCATCAAGATGCGGGTCGTTTTTTCGACTTCGGGTGCGAGTCGTTGTCTCGACATCGGGTGAGAGTCGTTTTCTCGGCTTCAAGATGCGGGTCGTTTTCCCGGCTTCAAGATATGGGTCGTTTTCCCGGCTTCAAGTGCGAGTCGTTTTCCCGACTTCAAGAATCGGTCAATTTCTCGACTTCGAGAGAGAGTCGTTTTCCCGGCTTCAACATGCGATTCGTTTTCCCGACTTTAAGATGCAGTTCGTTTTCTCGGCTTCTGGTGTGAGTCGTTTTTCTGGCTTCAACATATGGGTCGTTTTCTCGGCTTCGGGTGCGAGTCGTTTTCTTGGCTTCATGTGCCATTTGTTTTCCCTACTTCAAGATGCGGGTCGTTTTCTCGGTTTCGGGTGCGTGTCGTTTTCTCGATTTTGGGTGCGAGTCGTTTTCTCGACATCAAGAATCGAGACGTTTTCATGGCTTCCGGTGCGAGTTGTTTTCCCGGTTTCTAGATGCGGGTCGTTTTTTTAGCTTGGGGTGCGGCTCGTTTTCCTAGCTGCAACATGCGGGTCGAGTTCTCGACTTCGTGTGCAAGTTCTTTTCTCGGCTTCGAGTGCGAGTCGTTTTCCCAGCTTCAAGATGCGAGTCATTTTCTCAACTTTGGGAGCAAGCCATTTGCCTGACTTCAAAATGCGGGTTGTTTTCTCGAGTTCGGGTGCGAGTTGTTTTCCCGGCTTCAAGATGCGGGTCGTGTTCTCAGTTTCGGGTGCGGGTTGTTTTCTTGTCATCAAGATGCGGGTCGTTTTCCCGCCTTTAACATGCATGTCGTTTTCTCAGCTTAGGCTGAGAGTCGTTTTCCCTGCTTTAAGATGCAAGTCGTTTTCTCGTTTTCGGGTGCGAGTCGTTTTCCCGACTTCAAGATGCGAGTCATTTTCTCGGCTTAAATTCTGAGTCGTTTTCTCGGATTCCGGTGCAAGTCGTTTTCCTGGCTTCAACATGCAGGTCGTTTTCTCGACTTCGGGTGCGAGTCGTTTTCCCGGATTCAACATGCAGGCCGTTTTCTCGGCTCTGGGTGCGAGTCCTTTTCTCGGGTTCAATATGTGGGTTGTTTTCTCGACTTCGAGTGGGAGTCGTTTTCCCGGCTTCAAGATGCGGTTCGTTTTCTCGGCTTTGGGTGCGAGTCATTTTCCTGGATTCAATATGCGGGTCATTTTCTCGACTTCGAGTGCGAGTTGTTTTCCTAGATTCAAGATGCGGGTTGTTTTATGGGCTTCTGGTGCGATTCGTTTTCCCGGCTTCAAGATGCGGGTTGTTTTCTCGGCTTCGGGTGCAAGTTGTTTTCCCAACTTCAACATGCGGGTCATTTCCTCGCCTTCGAGTGCAAGTCGTTTTCCCGGATTCAAGAAGCGGGTTGTTCAAACCGACAATTCAAACTGTTAAACATGGAATCAGGCCTTTATCCGGTCCAATTTGTCACTACGATCAGCTGGTATTTGAACAGACAAACCGGTGAAAACCAGTTGATGTTCGATCAATCGATTGTAGTGTCAAATTGGAATGAACAAAGGTTTGATTTCTGGTTTAATCGATCGAATTGGTTGGTCCAAATTTAATAACCTTGATAATTCAAATTGGTTGGTCATTTCCTCGCCTTCGAGTGCAAGTCGTTTTCCCGGATTCAAGAAGCGGGTTGTTCAAACCGACAATTCAAACTGTTAAACATGGAATCAGGCCTTTATCCGGTCCAATTTGTCACTACGATCAGCTGGTATTTGAACAGACAAACCGGTGAAAACCAGTTGATGTTCGATCAATCGATTGTAGTGTCAAATTGGAATGAACAAAGGTTTGATTTCTGGTTTAATCGATCGAATTGGTTGGTCCAAATTTAATAACCTTGATAATTAGGACCAAACAAACAAGAAAAAAATAAAAATAAAAACAAAATCGGTGAAAATCTATTAAAAAGTTAAGTTAAAAATATAGAAGAATGCATATAAGAACCTTTGATCCCAAGACCTACGATAAATATCGAGGTTAACCAAATTGCCAATTCGACCAGTTAAATCAGGAACCACATATTTGTTCATTCCCATTTTTCACTACAATCGACTAGGTATTAAAACGGATAAACCAGCAAAATATCAGGAAAACCAGTAAAAACCAGCTGATGTCCAATTAGTAGATTGTAGTGTCAAATTGGACCTAACAAATGTTCAATTCTCAATTTAATTAGTCGAACTGATCGGTCTCACTTTAATAACCTTGATAATTAGAACTAGAAAAACAAGCAAAAAAGATTAAAAATACAAACGGTGAAAACTAGTTTTAATTTATTCTATTTTCCAAATTAAGTTAGAAACATAGAAGAATCAATATAAGACAACCTAATAAAACTAAAATATTTATCGAGGTTATTAAAATCAAACTTCCGATTCGACCAATTAAATCTTGAACTAGATCTTTGTTTAGTCCACTTTTTCAATACAATCAGCTGGTATTAGAACGAGACAAACCGGCAAAAAAAACGGAAAATTGATGAAAACCAACGAATGTCCGATCAGTCAATTGTTGTGACAAATTGGAACAAACAAATGTCTAATTCCCAATTTAACCAATTGAACCGATCGATTGGGTATTAATAACTTCGAAAAAGTAGAGAAAACCAATTATTTTCATTTATTTTATTTACAAAATAAACCCAAAAACATGAAAGTCTATACACAAAACTTAATAGTCTTTTGATCCAACGAATTAAATTAATTATCAAGCTTATTAAAACCAGACCGGCGATTCGAGCAGTTAAACTGGGAATCACACCTTTGCCCGGTCCAATTTGTCACAATGATCGGCTGGTATTAGAATGGACAACCCAGTGAAAACCAGTTGATAATCGATCATTCTATTGAAGTGTCCAATTGGAACAGACAAAAGTTTGATTCCTAATCTAATCGATCAAATTGGTAGCTTCGAATTTTAATAACCTCAATAATTAGAATCAAACAAACAACCAAAAAAATAAATAAAAAACTGTGAAAACCAGTTTTTCATTTATTCTATTTTCCGAATTATGTTAGAAACTTATAAGAATGTATATAAGACAACTTAATGAACCTTTGATCCCAAGACCTAAAGTAAATTATCTGAGGTTATTGCAACCAAAGTGGCGATTACTATCACAAACATGCTAGAAAATAAGTACTACAATGACACATAACAAAAATCATCAATTATTTCTCATAATATGCATAATTTCTACCCTACAATAATAAGGGAATAGATAGAAAGAAACTAACTCAATTCTTAAACTTTCCTTGAAGCCGTGTTGAAATCAAGAACCCCATTCCTTTAACAATTTTTCATCAATATAATCAACAATCAACAGCAAGAGGAGAAATATGTGGCTCAACTACTTTATACTATCTTGATGAATAGTATACAATCAGAGATGCGACACAACAATTGGAATTGGAATCGGAAACCGTAAATTCATAAATATGCACAACAACAGAAAAAGAAAAAGAAATGAAACAAGGAGAGAGAGAGAGAGAGAGAGGAACCTGAAGAAGATTGGGGAGGGCAAGAATATGAAGTTGCGATGGTGACGTCAGCGTTGGATAATCTTTTTCCCTTTCTACCCTCCGTGAGCGTAACCGAAGTCCTTCCATGGGTGATCCTATCGAACAAAACCCTAAAAAGAGAAATTGAAGAAACAGAGATGATAATAAGGAAATGAATTGAAGTATGTTCTGTTGAGTTTTGATCATGATGAATGAATATATCAGAGAGAGAGAGTGAGAGACGAAAGAATGAATCGACGAGTGAATGAAGAATGAATTGCAGTGAATCAATCAAACAAGTAGCCGTTGCGATCTAATTGATTTATCGTAAGTTGATACTTCACTCACTATAACTACTTGGGACGCAAGTTTCTGTGTATATATGTGGCCTTGGGCCCCAAAGAATTTACTCATTAATTTATTATTATTATTATTATTATTATTATTATTATTATTATTATTATTATTATTATTATTAATATTATTATTATTATTATTATCTGTGATATTTTTCATAAAAATATTTTAAAATAATAAATAAAAATAAAGTTACATTTTTTTAATTATTTTTATATTTAAAACATATACACTGTCAGTAAAATAGTTTTGCACCGACATTTAAAGAATACTCGCAATTTTGTTATGTAAGTTCATTTTTTTTAACCACAATCTAAATATAACTACCAAATATTGAATTCTAATTGGACTTTAATATCAAATTAATTTATACTTACGGTTTATATTTTTTTCATTGAACAAAAAAATTTATTTTACCCATGATAAATGTAAATGCATACATATTATTGAATAATTTGGTATTTGAAAGAAAATTACCATTTCTTGGATCAATTTCATTGAACAAATTTTGTAGTAATAGTCTAAAAGATAATAATTTACCATTTCATGCAACATATGGAAAATTTGTGTGTATCTATTTTGAAATAATATTTTTAGCTCTCAATATACCGTACCGCAGCACCACAATTTTTTATAGTCTAATCATATCACCAGTATCTAAATATGCTATAATATTTGGGAAAAATAAATTAAAGATATGAAAATCCTTTATAAGTAACTTTATTGGTTTGGTTTAAGGAAGATAGATATTAAATATGTAAATTATGAGCTTGATTCTTGCTAGTGTCATTGGAGTAAAACAATTGTAAATCTTATATTCAATGGATTATATAATTTTCTCTCCCTTAAACTTGAATCTCATTCCCTCACTCTAAATTTTTTATAAAAAAAATATCATTTATAAGTCTACCGTGTCTGATGTAAATTCATTAAACAATTATAATGTTTTACCTTGGTTTTTACTTGCAAAAAACAATGCAAAATTTGGAGAATCAACATTTGAATTTCTGAAAATAACTTAATTGTAAATAGGAGTGGCCTTGAGCAAGGTTTAGACGGACGGCCGTCCAAAGTCTCAATTTTTGAAGGTACTAACTATTTTTACTTATATAACACTATAAATTTGGTGAGTTCTATGGTGAATCACTTTTATAAGTGGTTTATTCTTTACCAAAATTTAAAAATCATCGAAAATTCTAACGATGATACTTTTCAAAAGTAATAGTTCATGATTCTCCTCATCTTTATGGATAAGATTATAATTTGATTGATGTTGATTCAATACAAGATATTTATTTGTTTTTCCGTATTTTTATCGAACCATTGTTATTTAATTCATTATCTTAGTCATAAAACTGAAGATGACAATTAACGCTACTTCTAAGTGACCACGTATGTAGTCGTTGGATTTTAAACATTTTTAAGTAAAGATTTGTAGTAGACCGTACTCCATATTATATTGTCCCCTAAAAACTTATGTATTAACGTTTTTAAATAAATGTAAATATGTGTATATAGTTAATGGCATTAGAGTCCAATTGTCTTTCACTATCTTAAAGTTATTTGCATCTTCCTTTTTGTCTTATATCATAGTTTAATTTTTTCATACATGGTGCCTAATTGTTAGTTCTTTCCTTGTTAGAAAAAAATGACTTAAAAGAATAATGACGGTAATAGGAATGATGTTATTGGATATCTTGATGATATTCTTGAAAGGAATCATAATCATCGTAAATTGTAACTTAGTCACTCTGTTTTAGATAAATTTTAGAGGAGTCGCATATTGTTTCAAAATTTGCTACTAGGCATGACAATGGGACAGGACGGTGATGGTTTTAGCCATTACCAACCTCAAATCCGCAACCTCAACATTGTAGTTTGACTTTGTAACATTCAACGCAAACTCTAAAATTCCAATAATCAAAATAATAAAGTCACAATGTCTTAAAATTATTTTAAATTTCCTACAAGTCACAATATTTTCATAATCTTCAAACTTTTTAGAAGTGAAAATATCAATTTGAACAAAATTTACAAATCAACAAATTAACTAATCCATCAAAACAAAAACAAAAGTTCCAAATCATCAAAACAAAAACAAAAGTTCCAAATCATCAAAACAAAAAAGTTCCAAATAAGCATTTTCTAACGATCATCTTCATCTTTAAGGCAGGAGTTGGAAATTGAAGTAACACCACTGATCAATAATACACCTATATTAAAAAATAAAAGATAAATATTAACATTTAACATGACAAATTTAATACAAAGAGTGTGGAGAATAGAATTCTTTCATCGCCATACTCCATTTCATTGAGTAAAATAGCATTTTCATTGCTCACTTTAGAATTCATATCACCTATCAATATCAATATAGTACAATATAAACAATGATAATTTAAGATATACAAAATTATTAGCTATTTCAAACTTATTGAAATTTAAATGAATAATTTAAAAGAAATATCAGTATTCTCAACAATCCATAACCAACTTCTAGCACACACCAAGGTCTCTAAAATAGTCCAATGAAGTCGACTTCGATGAGGACTTAAGTTATGTCCGCTGGTACTGAATGCAGTTTCAGAAGCTACAATAGAAACATGAATTGCCAATACATCATTTGCAATGCCTTGAAGTGTTGCATACTTAACACCATTTAACTTCCACCATAACAAAATATCAAAATATGAATTTCTTGGTAAACTTTCCTCCTCTAAATAAACATCCAACTCTATTTTGACAAATGAAGTTCTAGCTCTTTTTTTCTTCCTGACATACAAATCGTGGTCTTCTAAATCATCATCCTCAACATTACTAACATAGGCATCCAATATTTGAGAATCACTACTAGAACCATTATTCATTTTCACTTGATATTTATAAAGCAAATCATAACACAACTGTCGGATCAACTTAACTTGGTCTTTAGCATCATTCCCATACAACTTAACATAATAATATTCAAGAAAGTCTACTTTGTATCTAGGATCCAAAATAGCAACAACCCCCATTATTTCATGAACCACATTCCAATATTTTTCAAATTTTCCCAACATATTCTCTACCATTTTTTTTATCAATGCATTAGAGGATTTAATCCACTAATTTATTTCAATTTTGATCATACAAATCTTAGGAAAATATTGATCGGAAGTTGGATATTTAGTGTCAGAAACACTTCAGTGAAAAAATTGAACAATTTCAGTTTTCCACAAATATCATTTGCAAATTTCCAATGCAAACTTGTAGGCAAACAAGTGTATTGTGATCCACATTGTCTTAATCGACTAAATACATCTTCATACAAAATGGAAACATCAAGCATATTGTAAATTGAATTCCATCGAGTCAAACGATCTAAAACCAAATTCTTGGTGCAAGATATTTGTAATTGTTTGGCAGTCTCCTCAAACTTTTCCTTCCTTTTAGGTGTTGTAGTCCAATGTGCAACACTATCTCGAACCCTCTCCATTCCATCTTTCTCAACTTCTAACCCATCTTTTACTATCAAATTAAGTATATGTGCACAACAACGCGTGTGAAGTAAGGCCTCATCCTTTAACAATGTATCCAATTGCAACTTTTCTTTAATTTTTTCAATTATTGCATCATTTGTACTACAATTATCTAAAATGATAGTGGACAATTTTGTATCAATGTTCCAATCCATCAAACATTCAACCAATGCATTACAAAGTCTTTCACTTGTATGAGGGGCAGGAACATAAATAAACCTAACATAATAAGATTCACATTCAATGACTAATATAAATAATATTCAATCAAACTGGTGTTAGAAGAAATTATAATTACCTCAAAATTTGACTTTGTAAATCTCAATTTTCATCAATGTAATGAGCAGTGACAACCATATACCCTTTTTTTTTTTGCTTGCAGTACACATGTCATAAGTAATGGCCACTCTTCCTAAAAGAGTTTCTAACAACTTCAAAATTGTGGTTCTCTCAACTTCGTACACTTTGAGCGTCTCTTTTTTTTATAGTAGTTGAAGAGACATTGAGTATCTCCTAAAACCAATATACTCCATTATTGAAAGTGGATATTCATGCAAAATAATTGCATGTGCAAGCTCTTTCCTAGCATTTTCAGCCTCATAAATTCCAGTCCCCAACTCCTTTTTACCCTGCAAGACCTTAGCAGTAAGAAATGTTTGTCCTTTATTCTATTTCATGGTATCCAATCATGTACTACATATTTTCATATGTCCGCGCAAGTGTGACGTCTCATCTCTTGCTCTCCCACCAAGTAATTTCTTGCTATAATTACATTTAGCTTTATCTTTTCCATCAATTTTGACCTTTGTAAAATGATCTCATACAATACTGTTATTCCTATTGGGACGATCTTCGATTATTTCATCCGCCATATTATCATGTGTCTCATTTGGAGGTGTTTGCATGATTTCATTTGGTATGGAAGCATTAACTGACAGATTACAACTTCCATTCATAGTTGGTTGATGTGAACTTTCTTTTGAAATAAGTCGACATCATAGTGGTTGATATGTGCCATCAATTTCCATATCTATATTCTGTAAAGTTTCAAATAAAAGAAAATTAAACTCATGATTCATAAAAGCTATGATGAGTCATATAAATAAATAAAAAAGATTTAGATTATTTATCCATCACCTCATTAATTATCATACATAAAAAAAAACTATATTTAGATTATTCTAATTTCAAAAAACAGATTTAGCACTAACAAATTAATATTGCATTTAGTTCTATCACCACCTCTTTTTCTTATTAATATTAAATTATTAATAACAAAAATCTTTTCCTTCCCTTTTTAAGACTCTTGTTTTTAGAACTTGACATACCAACACAGGCTGCTATAACCAAAATTTCTTACAACTTCTATTCAGATAAATTTTTATATGTGCATAACTTATTATCTATTAAAAAATAGAATTACTTGAAGTAGCAAAATTGATTTACAAGGAAGGGGGTTTGAATTGTAAATCCTCCTTTTTAAAATTTTCTGAAAAAACATAAGATTTTAACTCAAGAATGATATTGGTTAAGAAAATAGAAAACGGAGATCGTTATTGGTTTTTATCAGAAAACGGAGAATGTTCTTGGTTTTTATGAGAAAACGGAGAACGTTCTTGGTTAGTTAAAAATCAGAAAAATAGTTTGTATTTTTAACTTGAAAATCAATCAGATTTAATAAAGAGATAAAGGATAACATATACCACACAAGGATATATCCTGGTTCACCCAACTCGAGCTACGTCTAGTACTCACAATTGTGAGATTTTCCACTAAGTGTTTAAAACAAGAACCTACCTAATTTACAGCACCTAGTCTAGATCGATCTTGATCTTTTTACAATCTGTAATCTTTCCACCCTGAAAGATACACAATCAGTCTACCTATCAATCTTTAGATAGGAGTTTACACTAAACCATAAAAGGATTTCTTACAATCTACTCAAATATACTCAACACTTATGGTCTTGAGTTTTTTACACAATAATAATGAGATTGTTTGTTAGAATCTGAGATGTCTCAACTCGTGTTTGAGATTAGATTATTTACAAGAGATTAAGAATAAGTATAACAATAGATTGAATTAAAAATAGAATTGACTCTCTTGAGAATTTGGAGAATTTCAAGTATGTGAGTGAATTATTTGATCAATTGATTAGCACTTGAACTTCTGCGTTTTCCTTGAGCATTGGCCTTCCTTTTATAGACTTGAGAGTAGTTAATGAAGATCAAGAGAGCCGTTGGAAGTGCTCTTGTCAGGCTTGAACAAAGCCAATATTTTTTATTAAAAATATTTCAGCTTTTGACTACTTTTAAGTTCTTTTTTGACCGGGCTGAAAACTTCGTTTTTGAGTAGATTCTTTTGAGTCTAATGATCTTTTAATAATTCAAATATATGATGATGCCTTTAGCTTGAACTGGAGTCTTAATCTTTTTTTAAACAGATTTGAAAACATCATGATGAGTTGTTGCAACAAAAATGTACTGAAGTTGCTGGAGATTGATGATCATTCTGGACTTTTAGTCTTTGAGTTTCCTGGAGATTGATAATCAATCTGGATGATTTTCTGATCATACTGGAAACTGTCTTGATTCCTTGTACATTGTAAAGATCGTTTATCATTCATGACAGTCAAACTGGATATTATTCAGTCTTGCTTGGACAGCTTGATTCATTGCCTTTTTCCTTTGTGATTCGAATGACTTCTTTGATTATAATGGATCCTATCTGTTCCTTGTCAAGTACTTATAATATTGATGTAAATTCCATAGGCAATATCTTTATTCAATTCATGGAGATTGATTGACCTTGAAGCTGACTTGACCATATTTGAACTTGAAGAACATTCTTCGTTTTCCAGATTTTGTCAATAATGTTCTCTGTTCTTGTCTGTTCAGATTTTGGCTTTATTATGCTGATTTCTTGGCTTTGCTTGAATCCTATCTTTGAATTGATACACTCAAAAGCACAAGTTAAATTAAGATAACATTTTAGAATCATAATTAACGTTCTTAATTAACCTTTGTTTATTTTCATCAAAACTTTAAAATGAGAGATTGTCTTAACAATCACCCCCTTTTTGATGATGACAAACATGTTAATTTAGATTTTAATTTTGATTCTAATTTTAATTTTGAAGAGCTTAAAAAGCTCCCCCTCAATTTATACAGTAATTATTTTGACAGCAAGTTAAAAGCATACAGATTCTAGAACATTCCTAGATTCATAGTAAAGAGATTTTTCATTGATGAAATCAGAAGATAGATACATAGTAATGTTAATTTCAAAAGTACCCTATACAAAAGGACTTCTAATTACATAGAATCTAAAAACTTAAAAACTTAAACTTAATTCTCCCCCTTTGTCACAACAAAAAGGAAGGAGAAAAAGATCCTAAGTAGCAAGTGATGGTGAAGATCCTTCAGATGTTGAAGACTTTGCAGGGCCAAGAACAGGTTGAACAGATGGAGAATGATGAACAGGAGGAGGATCCAGTCCATGTTTTGGGGCAAGATGCTCAGTCATCCATGTTGGCAGCAGTGTGGCAAGATTGTTGAAACACTCCAGTCAAAGATTGTGGAGACAAAACTCCAACTTAAATAATTTTGATGATAAAAAAAGATTAATTAAGAATTATAATTATGATTCTAAAGCATGTTTTTGTATCTAATAAGTGTGCTTGAGTGTATTAATCAAGATAGGTACCAAGAAACTTAAACAAATCATATCAAAGAAGAAACAAGCTAAGTCAGCAAAACCAAGAACGTTCTGGTCAATTTTAAAGAAAACGAATAACGTTCTTGAGGTGCTCCAAAAATGCAAAAATGAAAATGCAGTTCCAGATTCAGTTTTTGTGCAGTTCCAATTCAATCATGCTCTTTCAATCATGCTAAGAGCAAATCAGTATTGGAAGATCCCTCTACAAATTTAAAAGCCAAGAATACGCATCACTAAGATCAAGACTCATTTGCCACCCAGAGGAAGAACCAAGTCAGCTCTTGAACATTAGAAGAAGAGTGAAGAACATTATTGCTTTTTGGCCTGCTCTCACCTAATCACTAACAAAGGACAGCTAGTCTAATCTCAACGGGCAAATGAGCTGTCATAAGCACTTTTTGAGTCTATGAAAGAGAACTCAAGATGAAGGCAATGACCAGAACTCACGAAAGCAGTATCTCATCATTCATAATCAGATTCAACAGCTTCCACCCCTTTTTACACACATTTTCTCAAGTTCTGTTAAGTACTTGGAAACTGCATCATCCAATTACTATTATGCTCTAAGATCACTCTGAGTTCCAAAGATCAGAATCAAATACTCAAACACAAGTTGAGGATATTTAGATTTTATCAAACACTTTATCATTCCATTGTAATCTCAAGATAAGCTGAGTAAAAACTAGTCTTGAGAAATTGTAAAAATCCTTATATGTTATAGAGAAGGTAGTGTGATTAATCCTTTGTAAAGATTGAATGATAGATCAGTGAAAAACTCCTTTCTGGATTGAAAGGTATTGGTTGTAACAAATCAAAGATTGATCTGCAGTAATTTGTGTAAAAGTCAAGAGAGTTCTTGCCTTGGAGCACATAGTTGAAAATCTCACAGTTATGAGGACTTGACGTAGCCCAAGTTGGGTGAACCAGGATATATCTCTATGTTATATTCCTTCCTTTATCTATTTACTTTCAAGTCTTTAAATATCAAGTTCAATAGATTAACTAAAACTGTCAATTTCAACTAACCAAGAACGTTCTCCGTTTATCTGATTTACAAACCAAGAACAATCTTGAGTAATTTTTTCAGGAAATTTTAAAAGGTTAATTTACAATTCAAACCCCATTTCTTGTAAATTGCTACTTTAATTGGCATCAGAGCACGGTCTCTAAAAACAACACCTAAAGTGTAGAGAAAAGATCTAGGAAGAAAATGTCAAAAGTAAAGTACATTGTTGAAGGAGGGTCGTCAAATAGACCACCTACTTTGATGGCTGAGATTACTACTTCTGGAAAAACAAAATGCAGTTGTTCCTAAAGTCCCAAGACACAGGAATGTGGCGCATCATTACATAAGGAAACTTCATACCAAGGGTTGATAAAAATGATCCAACATCTGCTGAAAAGAAAGAATATGATTGCACAGCAGAAGAAAAATCTAAGGTATACTGAACTCAAAAGCTCAATTATTTTTATCATGTGCCTTAAGCAGGGAAGACAGTGAGAGAGTCAATGAATGTGACTTTGCAAAAAAGGTATGGGACACACCGCAGACTCATCATGAAGGAACTAGTCATGTAAAGGAAACAAGAATTGATATAGGAACAATGTTTGAGTTGTTTGAAATTAATGAAACAGAAACAATAGATGAAATGTACTCCAGATTTACTTTGTGCAAGATCGTGTAAGGAAAATCATGAGATGCCTTCCAGCTATGTGAAGGCCAATGATAACAGCCATAAGTCAAGCAAAAAAATATTGAAACACTTAGGCTAGAAGAATTAATAGGAACCTTGCGAGCACATGAAGTGCTGCTAATGGAAGACAAACCAACAAAGAAAGGTAAATCAGTTGCCTTAAAAGTCTCTCAAGAAAGCATGCCATCACAATCTGAAGGAGAAATCGAAGAAGAAGGACATGAAGAAGCAGATGAAGAAATAACTCTCCTCACAAGAAAAATCCAAAGAATGATGCGAAGAAGGGAGCAAATCAAGAAGGGATTTCCACGCAAGAAAGAAAGCTTCAAAACTGATAAGAGCCAATCACTTACTTTGGCTGCAACAAGCAAGGGCATTACAAAGCTGAATGTCCACTGAACAAAATAGCACCAAAGAATATTCCCTTCAAGAAAAAGTCAATGATGGTAACTTGGGATAACTCTGATGATTCAGATATAGAAGAAATAGAATAGGCCAATATATGTCTCATGGTAGGCATATAAGAAACAGAGGTAAAAAATTTTGAACACTGTATTTTGTGTGACCAAATGGGAACTGAATTTGATAACTTACTTAATGATTCAAATCTACTTATCCAAAAATACAGCTCTTTAAATGAAAAGTTTCATAACGAAAAAGAAGAAAAAGAAAAAACTCAAAAGATGAATGATGAGCTCAAAAAATTCATTCAAAACTTGAAAGAATCACAAACCAAAAACTTTAATGATGAGAGACAAGAAAATCAAGAATGTTCTTCGATATAAAAGGATAATGATCTTCTCAAATCTGAAGTTGAACTTCTTAAGAATGATTTGTCTAACTTCATTGAAGCAACAGAAACTTTTCAAAAAATCATGGGTTCTCAAATAGGAATTTTTGATAAAGCTGGCCTTGGTTTTGACAAAACACAAAAAACAAAGATGTATGAAAACTTCTTTGTGCCAGAAAGAAAAGAAAAAGAATGCAAATTTAGATGTTCATATTGCAAAAAAAATAGGACATCTTGAATTTGCATGCTATTTTAAAAAAAGGGATGAGAAAATCAAAAACAGAAGGAATGTTGAAAAGGGAGAACGTTCTCCAAGTATTTTACAAAAGAGAGAAAAATCTGAAGCAAAAGCAGAACGTTCTCCAGAAGCAAAAGGGGGGAGAACGTTTTAGAGGCACATTCCAAACTGTTTCTGAAATCTCAAAAAATCATAACGTCAAATTTTCTCCAAAACTAAAAATTAAATGTTCACACTGCTCTAAACTTGGCCATCTTGAGTCAAAATGTTATTTTTAAAAATCAAGCTTTAAAACTGACTTCCAAGGACCCAAAGAAATAGGGGTACCTAAAGAAAATATAACATCATATGCAAGATGGGTGTCAAAGTGTCAATAAAAAGCCATGGTTCTTGGACAGTGGTTGTTCAAGGCATATGACGGGAGATAAACAAAGCTTTTTATCATTCACTAAAAGAGATGGAGGATCAGTAACATTTGGAAACAATGACCAAGCCAAGGCTAAAGGTAAAGGAACGATAGGTAAGGAAAATTCTTCCAAAATAAATTATGTTTAGTATGTTGAAGGATTGAAACACAATCTTCTAAGCATCAGCCAGCTCTATGATAATAGCTTTGAAGTTGTGTTCAAACCAAACATATGTGAAATCAAAATGGCATAATCAGGAGAGATCTTATTTTCTGCATCCAGAAAGAAAATCTCTATGTCCTGTACATTCAAGAATTACGAGTTGAATCATGCTTCATGTCCATCAATAAAGATAAATGGATATGGCATAAGCATGTTACACATCCGTTTAAAAACTATTTCAAAATTGTCCAAATCAGATTTGGTGAGAGGACTTCCCACAATTAACTTTGATAAAGACAAGATCTGTGAGGCATGTGCAAAAGGAAAAATTGTTAAAAGTAGTTTTCATACAAAAGAGTTCATCTCAACTAAAAAACCTCTTGAACTGCTCCAAATTGATCTATTTGATCATATCAAAACCACAAGTCTATGAGGCATGAGATATGGGTTTGTCACCGTTGATGACTTCTCTAGATATACATGGGTGCTGTTTTTAAAAAAGAAAGACGATGCATTCACTACCTTCAAAACTTTTTGCAAAAAGGTTCAAAATGAAAAAGAATCCAACATAATTATTGTGAGAAGCGAGCATGGAGGAGAATTTATAAACGCATCCTTTAAAACATTTTTTGACGAACTTGGCATCTCTCACAATCTATCGTGTGCAAGGACTCCTCAACAAAACGGAGTCGTTGAACGAAAAAATAGAACATTGCAAGAGATGGCAAGGACAATGTTAGAAGAATCCAATGTTGAAAGGTATTTTTGGGCTGAAGCCATAAACACTTCATGCTACATTTTGAATAGAGTGTCAATAAGAAAAATCTTAAACAAAACACCCTATGAAGTCTGGAAAAATAGAAAACCCAATATCTCATATTTCCATTACTTTGGCTGCTACTGTTACATTTTAAATGACAAAGAAAATTTGGAAAAATTTGATGTCAAATCTGACAAGGAAATATTCTTAGGATATGCTACATAATCTAAAGGTTATCACGTGTTTAATTTAAAAAATAAAACTATTGAAATAAGTATGCCTGTGTTATTTGATGAGTTTAATGATCTTGATCTAAGAAAAAAGGATGATGAGGAAGAAGAACAATCTGGACAGTCACAACAGATTGTTCTCCAGGAAAACGAGATTGATAAATAATCTTCGTTTCAAACTCCTCCTAGAAGTTGGAAACTTGTAGGTGATCATCCTCAGAATCAAATAATTGGTCAAATAACTGATGGCATTAGAACAAGGTTGTCATTCAAGGATGATGTTCACAGCAACATGGCAATGTTATCCTAATTAGAACCAAAAAATATCAAAGAAGCCATAATTCATCAATCTTGGTTTGAAGCAATGAAGGAAGAACTTCTTCAATTCGAAAAAATGAAGTTTAGACTCTTGTTCCAGATCCTCAAGATCAATCTGTTATTGGAACAAGGTGGGTGTTCAGAAATAAGCTTGACGAAGAAGGAAAAGTAATTAGAAACAAAGCAAGGTTAGAAGATCAAGGCTATAATCAACAAGAAGGAATAGATTATGATGAAACATTTGCACCTGTAGCAAGTGTTAGATGCAATTCGAATCTTTCTTGCATATGCATCTTACAAATTTATTAAACTCTTTCAAATGGATGTAAAAAGTGTCTTCTTAAACAGTTATTTAAATGAAAAAAATGTATGTCCATCAACCCCCCGAGTTTGACGATCAAAATAAACAAAACCATGTTTTTAAACTCACTAAAGCTTTATATGGTTTAAAACAAGCTCCACGAGCTTGGTATGAACGATTAAGCTTATTATTGATCAAAAATGGATTTTCATGTGGAAAAATTGACACAACACTTTTTAAAAAAAACAAACAAAAATGATTTACTCATTGTACAAGTTTATGTTGATGATATCATTTTTGGTTCAACAAATAAAAAAATGTGTGATGATTTTTCAAATCTTATGCAAAGTGAGTTTGAGATGAGTATGATGGGTGAATTAAGATACTTTCTTGGACTTCAAATCAAACAACACAAAGATGGAATATTCATTTGTCAAGAAAAATACACAAAGGAACTTTTGAAAAAATATAAGATGTGTGAAGCTAAAATCATGACTACTCCCATGCATCCATCATCCTCACTAGACAAAGATGAAACGGGAAAATCAATTTCTGAAAAAGAATATAGGGGAATGATTGGTTCATTACTTTATTTAACTACAACTAGACTAGATATTGCATTTGCAGTAGGATTGTGTGCAAGATTTCAATCTGCACCAAAAGAATCTCATCTTACTGCTGTAAAAAGAATCTTTCGATATGTTGTCAGTACTACTGATCTTGGCCTTTGGTATAGCAAAGGTTCTCTCTTTGATCTTGCAGCTTACTGTGATGTGGACTACGCTGGAGATAAGGTTGAAAAAAAAGCACAAGTGGTGCATGCCAGTTCCTAGGAGAAGCTTTGATAAGCTGGTCATGCAGAAAGCAAAACACGATTGCCTTATCAACCACATAAGCAGAATACTTTTCAGCAGCAAATTGTTGTTCACAAGTCTTGTGGATCAAAAATCAACTTGAAGACTTTTCTGTAAGCTATTCTAAAATTCCTATTTACTGTGATAACGCAAGTGCCATAAATCTCTCAAAAAATCCTATTCAACATTCAAGATCTAAACACATTGAAATTAAACATCACTTTATTAGATATCATGTTAGTAAAAAGGAAATATAACTAATTTTTGTTGATACAAAGAATCAGCTTGCTGACATCTTTACTAAGCCTCTGGTTGAAGAAAATTTCATTTCTATCAAAGAAAGGCTAAAAATCATAAAAAATCCTAGTCAAAACTGAAGCCAGAAGCATTCTGGACAAAACAGAGAACATTATCTGTTTGAAATGGCTCTCTGCAAAATAGCTCCATAAAGTTCCTCGTTCTTTAGGAAAAATAAAAATCTCAAAAGTCAACGTCTGCACACGAACAGTTGTCACTCATCAAAAGAGTAACGGCTACTGCAACATACTCTGCCACTTCACTGCAACCTCCTACTTCCCAATGCACATCATCATCACGCATGGCAACTGTAGAGTAATCCAATACTCAACCGTAAAGTAAACCAACAGTCACATATCACTATACAACAAATTTTTACTTTTCTAAAATAACCCATCATCGTTCTACTCATCTCACGTTCTCTCTTTCACATTCAACAATGCCAAGAACAAAAAGCTCTACAAGAAAACATCCCAAATCATCATCATCGTCTCTTTCACCATCTCCAACTCGTTCACCATCACCACCACCCAGACCAACACCTCATCATTCCTCCTCAAAAAAGACCTTCTCTGATTTAATGTCATCTTATCGTGAATCATCTCCTCTCATTCTACCTCTCAAACCTCTCACAACTATCCTTCCACCATTATATCAATGTGGACTTCCCTCCATTACTCAGACTCCGCCACATCTCAAGAATACGTACCAACGTCGACCAAAACCACCACCATCAAAATGAAGATCAATGCGCGTTCTTGTTGGCATTGGTACCTCAAAAACAAAGAAAATAGACAACACAGTACACATCATCTCTGATAATGATTCTGACTCTACACCCGTACCAGAACATATCATCTCCAAACCAACACCACAAACTCAAAAGCCAGCAACTCAAACAACAGAATTTCCACATAAAAACCCTCCAAATCAGTACCTCCAAACCCTGAGTCCAACAAAAAACCTCAATCCATCAAAACAAAAACAAAGCAAACAATTAAACCTTCTTTCAAAAAATTGAAAAACCCTAAGTCTGCAAACCCTCTAGAACGTTCTCCACAAAAAGACTCAAACCTAGAACGTTCTTCGAAGAGAACCACAAAGCCTAAAAACAAACCAACCCCATCAAACAAACCTGTTCGCCCCCTGATTTCTCTCAAAATGAAAACAATCTACAATGACAAATGGGCTCAGCAACCCATTGGCATTGGCCGAATCTTTGTGTTTGAAAATCTGAAATTTGATGAAACATATATTCAACATCACACTGATGCCTTAGGTAGGACCAACTTCCTCAAAATCTCTTATTGTTATTACCTTGAGATAATGAGGGCATTTTGCTGCAAGGCTGAATGTTTTCCTGATAAATCCCTCATTGTATCCAAAATCAAGGGAATTGAAATACCACTGACTCCATCCATCCTTGCTAATATTATCAAATTACCTACTAAAAGGCCTGCAGTCTTCGGTCAAGACTGGTATTATGCCCTTCATGTTTCAAAAGATGATGTATTCCAGGAGTTGTTTGTTGCTATATCCACGAATTTGTGCTAATTTGAAGCTGGTTCCCAAAAACCTCAACAGTATTAGCCAATAATATGTGCTACCTAGATGTAGAAGCCACGAATTTGTAACCGATAATGACGTTCTGGTCATTTATCATCTTCTTCACAAGAAAAAGATCAATCTGCCCCATCTAATCATACATCATATTATCTCTACAATATGCAAAGATTATAAGCGCAACACCATTCCCTACGGTATGATTTTCTCTCGAATTTTTAGGTTCTTCTCTATTGATTTGGGCTCTAAAATTTCCAACATAAAACTATCAAAATTTTCCCTCAAAAATATTGCTCACATCAAACAAACCCAATCTGCTCCATCCTCCACCATACGAAAAAGGGACACTCCTCACTCCCCACAAAAATCAGCCTCTCCTGCTTCTGCTGAACCATCACCAATTCCTGATCCAAACCACACTACTACTGCACCAACCACTCTTACAGCATCTCCTCCTCAAAATGTATGTCCTCCTTTGGCTAATCCACAATCATCCACAATATCACCCATGTTTGTTTCCCCCCAAAAAACCTGCTCTTCAATTTTTGGCATTAGCCAATTATTGGCCTTTCCAGAAGATGGTTCACTTGTACCTTCAAACATCAATACTCCAAACTCTCTTCCACATGTTTCTTCCTCTTTTGCTACCATCTCCACCTTTTGTACTACTGCTGCTCCTCCACAATCAACTCCAAAAGATTCTCAGACTCTTCCGAAAAACTCAAAGATAGATTCTCACAGCTCTAAAACCAACAGAGCCATCTTTGACTCCATTTAGACAATCCTGGCGTGGCAAATCCATCAAGACAAAGAACAAGCTATTCTCCGTGAACGAATGACGACTCAGTTGGCTCCGAAGCTAGGCCTGGAGCCACCCATGCCAAATATGTCCCCTGTGCTTCCACTTATCCCACAACTGCCTCTCTCGTCATCCTCCGAAGGGTCCTCACCATCTCTCTCTACTTAGCTGTTTTTAGTGATTATGTTCCCTTTTTGCTGTGACAAAGGGGGAGAAGTAATTTTCATAGATTTTAAGTTTCAAGTTTCAAACATAGAAGTTGTGTAATATCTTGCTAATTCTCACACATTTTGTTAACACATGAACTACCGTGTGATATTACTTTTTGTGATATTATGTTTGATCTGATGAATTCGACTTCATGTGATACTCTGATAAATTCTCTAGTCTGCTGTGATATGTAGAAATCCATGTTGTCATACGCTATCTTGAATCAATATGCTAAAAACTGTTTCAAACAACCAATGTTTATGAGCACTGTTTTATGATGTTTAATAAAAAGAATAGCACATGTTGAGGGGGATTTTTATCTAAAAACCCATATCTGATTATTTTAGAATCAAAATTAAAATCTAAATTAATATGTTTGTCATCATCAAAAAGGGGGAGATTGTTGAGACATAAACCCAACTTAAATAATTTTGATGATCAACAAAGATTAAATAAGAATTATAATTATGATTCTAAAGCATGTTTTTGTATCTAATAAGTGTGCTTGAGTGTATTAATAAAGATAGGTACCAAGAAACTTAAACATATGATATCAAAGAAGAAACAAGCTAACTCAGAAAAACCAAGAACGTTCTGGTCAATTTTGAAGAAAACGCAAATGCAGTTCCAGATTCAGTTTTTGTGCAATTCCAATTCAATCATGCTCTCTGAATCATGCTAAGAGCAAGTCAGTATTGGAAGATCCATCTACAAATTTAAAAGCCAAGAATACGCATCACTAAGATCAAGACTCATTTGCCACCCAAAGGAAGAACCAAGTTTGCTCTTAAACATCAGAAGTAGAATGAAGAACATTATTGCTTTTTGGCCTGCTCTCACCTAATCACTGACAAAGGACAGTCAATCTGTTCCCTATGGGCAAATGAGCTGTCATAAGCACTTTTTGAGTCTATAAAAAAGAACTCAAGATGAAGGCAATGACCAGAACTCACGAAAGCAATTATCTCATCATTCATAATCAGATTCAACAGCTTCCACCCCTTTTTACACACATTTTCTCAAGTTCTATCAAGTATTGGAAACTGCATCATCCAATTGCTATTGTGCTCTTAGATCACTCTAAGTTCCAAAGATCATCATCAAATACTCAAACATGAGTTGAGGATATTTAGATTCTATCAAACACTTTGTCATTCCATTGTAATCTCAAGATAAAATGAGTAAAAACTAGTCTTGAGAAGTTGTAAAAATCATTCTATGTTATAGAGAAGGTAGTGTGATTAATCCTTTGTAAAGATTGAAGGATAGATCAGTGAAAAACTCCTTTCTGGATTGAAAGGTATTG
Organism: Cicer cuneatum; assembly: GCA_037974295.1. NCBI lineage: Eukaryota > Viridiplantae > Streptophyta > Magnoliopsida > Fabales > Fabaceae > Cicer > Cicer cuneatum. Next base: position 511,226 of record JBBPBO010000004.1, on the reverse strand, counting down.
GTTGTAACAGATCAAAGATTGATCTGCACAAAGTTGTGTAAAAGTCAAGAGAGTTCTTGCCTTGGAGCACTTAGTTGAAAATCTCATAGTTGTGAGGATTGGACGTAGCCCAAGTTGGGTAAACCAGGATATATTTGTGTGTTATATTCATTCCTTTATTTATTTACTTTCAAGTCTTTAAATATCAAGTTCAATAGATTAGCTAAAACTGTCATTTTCAACTAACCAAGAACGTTCTCCGTTTCTGGATCAGAACCAAGAACGTTCTCCATTTTTCTGATTTACAACCAAGATCAATCTTGAGTTAATTTTCTTCAGGAAATTTAAAAGGTTAATTTACAATTCAAACCCCTTTTCTTGTAAATTGCTACTTCAAAGATCATTTTGGAGCCTTTGTTTTCTTATTCTGAGGGTTTTTAAATCTCTTCTTTGCTAGGAATTGTGAAAGGGTGATGGTTGATTTTTAGTTCATGGTTTTGGGGGAAGATTGAGATGCTTGTGAAGATGAAAATATTTCATCCATGGTTTTTCTCTTCTGGTTTGGAGGAGTTGTTAGTGATGGTTTAAAGGAGATGGTTGGCTTTGATGGTTGTATAGAGGGAGTTTGTGTAGTTTGATGAGAGGATTTTGAAGGTGAAGGAATGTGGGGAGGAGGAGCATCGTTCTCTGATTCATCACTATCAGAGATTATCATCATAGGGGAGTAAGTTAGTCTAGGTTTGGATGTTCCTATTCCAGCAAGGATATGCATTGATCGTCTTTGGGTTTTGATAGGTTTTAATTCTGGTTTCTTCAAATGTGGAGGAACTTGAGAGAGGTTTGGTGGTGGTTGAAAGTAGAATGGAGGAAGAACATTATTGAGATGTTTGAGAGGGAGAGGAATGGGGCTTGATTCTCTAGAGGAAGAGGATGAAGAGTTTGAAGATGAAAAGGACATTTTTAGAGGTGAAGGTCTGGGTGATGGTGATGGCGAACAACTATGAAAAGGAGAGGAAGAATGTGGTGATGGAGCTTCATAGTAAGAATTCTTGTGTGCACATGATTTTGTTCTGGCCATTTTTGGAATTTTTAGAAAGCAAGAAGAATGTTGGGGACGATGAAGAAGTAGGGAAAAAAAGATAATGGTTTTTAGAAGATGGAAGTTTCAGAAGATAAAGAAGATGAAGGGTTCGTGTGGGTTAATGCAGCAGTTATTTTGAACTTTTGAAGAATTGTAATGATGAAATGATTCTAGGGAAGGAGGATCAAGGGATGCAAAGCATCACTTGACAGCATGTCAGTGTGTCTTTGGGTGGCAGAGGACAAGAGCATTAAATGACAAGACTTTCCTTTTTCCTTTTGCCTGCGCAGAGATGAAGTGATGACGCATAGGAGAAAGTTCTTTCCGAAACGGAGAAAGATGACTGAAAAACGAAGATTAATAAATGTTCTCTGTTTTCTGCATAAGCAGAATTTTGATGAGAATTCTCTGGATTTCTCATGATTTTCAGTCTTTCCTTAGTTTAATTAAAACTATCCTCAACTAAAGGCTTTGTAAAGATATCAGCAAGTTGATTTTGAGTATCAACAAAGATTAATTCAATGTTTTTCTTGTTAACATGATCATGGATAAAATGGTGTTTTATTTTAATGTGTTTTGATCTTGAGTGTTGAATAGGATTTTTAAATATATTGATTGCACTCGTATTATCACAATAAATTGGAATACTTGAGTAACTTACAGAGAAGTCTTAAAGTTGATTTTTAATCCAAAGGACTTGTGAGCAGAAGTTTGATGCTGAAACATATTCAGCTTCGGTGATTGATAAGGCTATTGTGTTTTGTTTCCTGCAAGACCAGCTTATCAATGCTTCACCGATGAACTGACATGCTCCATTTGTGCTTGTGCATTCAATTTTATGTCCAGCGTAATTGGCATCGCAATAAGCTACAAGATCAAAATGTGAACCTTTTCTATACCAAATGTCAAGATCAGTAGTACCAACAAGATATCTAAAAATGCGTTTTACGGCTATTATATGTGATTGTTTAGGTGCAAATTGAAATCTACCACATAATCCTACTACGAATACAATATCAGGCCTACTAGCAGTTAGATATAATAAAGAACCAATCATGCCTCTATATTCCTTTTCAGAAACAGATTTTCAATTTTCATCTTTGTCCAATGAAGAAGATGGATGCATGGGAGTAGTCATGATTTTGGCTTCATTCATTTTATATTTTGTTAAAAGATCTTTTGTATACTTTTCTTGACAAATAAAAATGTCATCATCATGTTTTTTGATTTTTAAACCAAGAAAGTATCTTAACTCTCCAATCATGCTCATTTCAAATTCACTTTGCATGAGTTTTGAAAAAGCATCACACATTTTCTCATTTTTTGAACTAAAGATAATATCATCAACATATACTTGAACTATGAGTAAATCATTTTTCTTAAAAATTGTAGTGTCAATTTTTCCTCTGGAAAATCCATTTTTGATTAAGAATGAACTTAATCCTTCATACCAAGCTCTTGGTGCTTGTTTTAAACCATAGAGAGCTTTGGTAAGTTTAAAAACATGGTTTGGTTTTGATTGATCTTCAAAACCAGGAGGTTGTCGCAAATAAACTTGTTCATTTAAAAAACCATTTAAAAAAGCACTTTTAACATCCATTTGAAATAATTTAACAAGCTTATGAGATGCATATGCAAGAAGTATACGAATAGCTTCTAACCTTGCAATAGGGGCAAACGTTTCGTCATAATCTATACCTTCCTGTTGATTATAACCTTGAGCAACCAGTCTTGCTTTGTTACGAATAACATTGCCTTCTTAATTAAGTTTGTTTCTGAATACCCATCTTGTGCCAATGATGGTTTGGTCTTGTGGATCAGGGATCAAAGTCCCTACCTCATTTTTCTCAAACTGAAGCAGTTATTCCTTCATGGCTTCTATCCAAGATTGATCTATTATTGCTTCTTTAATTGATTTGGGTTCAATTTGAGATATCATTGCCATGCTGCATTCGTCATTCTTGAATGACTTTCTTTTTCGAATTCCATCAGTTGTATCTCCAATGATTTGAGTTTGAGGATGACCTTCAATTTTTCTCCAACTTTTTGGTGGAGAATGAAACAGAGATTGTTTATCAATCTCTGTTTCCTGCACATCATTTTGTTGCTGCAGACCAGTTTGGATTTCCTCTTCCTCATCTTTTTTACTTATATCCAAATCATCAAATAATACGTGCATACTGATTTCTACAACCTTAGTTCTTAGATTAAACACTTGATATCCTTTAGAGTCAGTTGCATACCCCAAAAATATTGTTTTGTCTGACTTTGCATCAAACTTTCCAAGAACATCTTTGTTGTTTAAAATGTAACAATAACATCCAAAAATTTGAAAATAAGAGATGTTTGGTTTTCTATTTCTCCAGATTTCATAAGGAATTTTGTTGATGATTTTTCTAATGGATACACAATTTAAAATGTAACAAGAAGTGTTAATGGCTTCTGCCCAAAAATATCTTTCAACATTTGATTCTTCCAACATTGTTCTTGCCATTTCTTGAAGTGTTCTATTTTTCCGTTCAACAACTCCATTATGTTGTGGAGTTCTTGCACAAGATAGATTGTGAGAAATGCCAAGTTCATCAAAAAAAAGTTTTTAAATGATGCTGGATTTATTTCCATATCCATTTATCTTTATCGATTGACATAAAATAGGATTCATCTGGTAATTCTTCTAGGTATAGGACATATAAATTTTTCTTTCTATTTCCAGAAAATAAAACTTCTCCAAATTCAATTTTTCTAACTTCACACACTCTTGGTTTAAAGATAACTTCAAAACCATTGTCATATAACTGACTTGTACTTAGAAGATTATGTTTCAAACCTTCAACATATTGAACATCAGTTATTTGAGCAGATTTTGCCTTACCAATAGTTCATTTACCTTTAACCTGAGCTTGATTGTTGTTTCCAAAAGTAACTAATCCACCATCTTTATTAATGAAGCACATGAAACAATTTTTATCATCTGTCATATGTCTTGAACAACCACTGTCCAAGAACCAAGGCTTTCTCTTGACATTTTGAAATCCAGCCTGCATAAGAGTTTACATCCATATTAGGTACCCACTTTGTCTTGGGTCCTTGAGAGTTAGTCTTAACAATTTATTTCTTTTTGAAATAATAGATTGATTCTTGATGACCAAATTTGAGACAGTAGGAGCATTTCATATTTGGTGTGGAATTGATTTCGAAATCTGGGTTTTAAAAGACTTTAATCTTGATTTTGCAAAAGTTCCATATTGTTCTCCTTTTTTCAGACTTTGTGGAGAAAGTTCAATTTTTGTTCCAAAAAGTTCTCCGTTTTGGGAACAGCCTGGAGAACGTTCTCCCTTCTGCAGATTTTTCAAAACTGGTTCTTTATTTGCAACACATTCTTTCCTTTTAAAAATCCTTTTGTTCTTAATCTTTTCATCCTTTTTCTTAAAGTAGCAAGCAAATTCCAAATATCCAAGTTTCTTACAATATGAACATTTGTTTTTATATTTTTCTATCTTGCTTTCCAGAATAAAAAAGTTTTCATATATTTTAGTTTTTTGAGTTTGATTGAAAACAATATCAGCTTTATCAAATATTCCTACTTGAGATCCCATGATTTTTTTAAATGTTTCAGTAGCTTTAATAAAGTTTAACAAGTCAGTTTCAAAATTTCATTTTCAGTTTTAAGGAGAACGTTCTTCGTTTTAGCAGCAGAACATTCTTGACCTTTCTGATTTTCACAACTTTGTTGTTTTGATTTTCTCAGTTCTTGAATGGTATTTTTGAGAATATCAATCATAGCCTGAGCCTTTTCTTTTTCTTATTTTTCTTTAAAAACTTGTTCTTTCAAAGAACTACATTTTTGAATAAGAAAGTATGAATCATTTAGCAAGTTGTCAAATTCTTTTCCCATTTGTTCACATAAAAAGCAAGGTTCAGAATTTGTTACCTCATCTTTTTCGTATCTGCCATCAAGCATATGTTGGCTTATTCTCCTTCTTATGTGTATGATTCTTCTTAATCATCCTATGTGGCCAACATTGATTTCTTTTTGAAAAGAAATCTTTTTAGTTTTTTCTTATTCAAGGGGCATTCAGCTTTGTAATGTCTTAACTTATTACAACCAAAACATGTGATATGGCTTTTGTATGTTTCTGTTTTGGGATTTTTGTTTGGAAATCCCTTCTTGATTTGATCTCTCATTCTCATCATTCTTTGTATTATTCTGGTGAGAAGAGCAATTTCTTCATCAGCATCTTCTTGTCCAGTTTCTTCTAGTTCTTCATCAGTTTGTATAGTGATGCTTTCTTGAGATGCCTTCAGAGCTATTGCCTTTCCTTTCTTGACTGGTTTATCTTCTTGTAGCAATATTTCATGTGCTCTTAAGGTTCCTATTAGTTCTTCCACGGGAAGTGTTTCAAGATTCTTGGCTTGGCTTATAGCTGTTACCATTGGTCTCCAGACAATTGGAAGACATCTCATGATCTTTCTCACTCTATCTTGTATTGAGTAAGATTTGCCAAGGGAACGCATCTTATTTACTATTGTTGACAATGTATTTTGCTTTTGACATTTTTCTGGATCTTTTTCTCTAACACTTGTTAGGTGTTCTTTTTAGAGACCGTGCTCTAATGTCAATTGAAATAGAAAAATTGATTTACAAGGAAGGGGGTTTGAATTGTAAACCTTCCTTTTTAAAATTTCCTGAAAAAACTTAAGACTTTAACTCAAGAATGATCTTGGTTAAGAAAACAGAAAATGGAGAACGTTCTTGGTTTTTATCAGAAAATGGAAAACGTTCTTGGTTAGTTAAAAATCAGAAAAACAATTTGTATTTTTAACTTGAAAATCAAATAGATTTAATAAAGAGATAAAGGATAAGAGATACCACACAATGATATATCCTAGTTCACCCAACTCGGGCTACGTCTAGTCCTCACAATTGTGATATTTTCCACTAAGTGTTTAAAACAAGAACCTTCCTGATTTACAGCACCTAGTCTAGATCGATCTTGATCTTTTTATAATCTGTAATCTTTCCACCCAGAAAGATATCAATCAGTCTACCTATCAATCTTTAGATAGGAGTTTACACTTCACCTTTTAACCATAAAAGAATTTCTTACAATCTACTCAAACTATACTCAACACTTATAGTCTTGAGTTTTTAACACAATAATAATGAGATTGTTTGTTAGAATCTGAGAATTCTCAACTCGTATTTGAGATTAGATTCTTTACAAGAGATTCAGAATAAGTATAACAATAGATTGAATTAAAAACATAATTGATTCTCTTGAGAATTTGGAGAATTTCAAGTATGTGATGAATGATTTGATCAATTGATTAGCACTTGAACTTCTGCGTTTTCCTTGAGCATTGGCCTTCCTTTTATAGGCTTGAGAGCAGTTAATGAAGGTCAAGAGAGCCGTTGGAAGTGCTCTTGTTAGGCTTGACTAGAGCCAATATTTTTTATTAAAAAATTCCAACTTTTGACTACTTTTAAGTTCTGTTTTGACTGGGCTGAAAACTTCGTTTTTGATCAGATTCTTTTGAGTCTAATGATCTTTTAATTACTTCGGATATGTGATGATGCCTTTAGCTTGCATTGGAGTCTTGATCTTTGTTAAAACAAATTTGAAAACATCATGAAGAGTTGTTGCAAAAAAACTGTATTGAAGCTGCTAGAGATTGATGATCAATCAGGACTTTTAGTCTTTGAGTGTCCTGGAGATTCATAATCAATCTGGATGATTTTTTTATCATACTAGAAACTGTCCTGATGCCTTGTACATTGTCAAGATCGTTTATCATTCTTGACAATCAAACTGGAGATTGTTCAGTCTTGCTTGGACAGCTTGATTCATTGTCTTTTTCCTTTGTGATTCGAATGACTTCTTTGATTATAATGGATCCTATCTGTTCTTTGTCAAGTACTTATAATACTGTGTAAATTCCAGAGGCAATATCTTCATTCAATTAATGGAGATTGATTGATCTTGAAGCTAACTTGACCATATTTGAACCTGGAGAACATTCTCCATTTTCCAGATTTTGTCAAGAATGTTCTCTGTTCTTGTCTGTTCAGATTTTGGCTTTATTATGCTGATTTCTTGGCTTTGCTTGAATCCTATCTTTGAATTAATACACTCAAAAGCACAAGTTAAATTAACATAACATTTTAGAATCATAGTTAACATTCTTAATTAATCTTTGTTTATTTTCATCAAAACTTTAAAATGAGAGTTTGTCTTGACAGTACTTATATATGTGAAAACATCAAATTCTAAATAATAACCAAATAAGATTCATGTTGTTAACACATGGTAAAGAAAAAAGATGGGAAATCAATAAATGATTAACAATAGAGTGAAATATGGACAAATATAATATATAACTTTTATATACGGGGCATACAAAAAGTATTAAATATAAATAAGATGAAATTTTGGAAAATAAAAAAATGGTTAAACTTATATAAGATGCCAAAAGGAAAACAGAAAAGAAAACTAAAATTATCATAATAAACTAAAATTAATGAGAATAAACCAAAAGAACTATATTTAGATTATTCTAATTTCTAAAAACATATTTACCACTAACAAATTAAATAAATTTAAACTAGAATAAATCAAGAATTACATACAAGTTTAATCAATAAAAATATTGTCATTATAAATCAGAATCATTCAGAATAAAACAAAATTAATCAAGAATCATAATATACCAAAATTATTATAAATCAAGAATCATAAACCAGAATTAATGAGAAAAACCAAAAGAACTATATTTAGATTATTCTAATTTCTAAAAACAGATTTAGCACTAACAAATTAATTAAGAATTGCAAACAAAACAAACCATAACAGATTAAGGAAGAATCACAAACATACAAGAAGATTTACTAACACAAACAAAGATGAGTAGCAAGAATCACAAACATATTTACTTACATAAAAGCAAGTATCAATAGCATATAATTAAAAATCACAAGAAGATTTAATAACATACAAGCATAGACAGTACATGTGACGCGAACGAGAGACGCACAGAGACGGTGTGAAGGACGAAAACGTTGATAAGGAAGGATGGCACAGAGGACGATGATTGGAGAAGGAAGTGTGGAGGATGGGACACGAAGATAAGGATGGACGGACGCGACATAAAAAATGACAGTGGAGGATGCCCGGCGGCGGCTGAAAAAACGATGATGGAAGGTGGACAGCGGCGATGGCAGAAAAAATGAAGGTGGAGTGTGGACGGCGGCAGTAGAAAAAATTAGGGTGGGTTTGGGACCTTTGGGTTTACATGAGAGAAAAGGCAGCAACAGAAAAAAAGAAAAGAAGATTGACAAAGTTAGAATTTTTTTACTATTTTAAGATATATAAGAGTATGTAAGTAATTGTGCTTATATCAGGTGGGTGTCGGGCAGAGTTGACCAAACCCACCGCCGTTTCCACCCGTAATTTTAAAAAGCGGAAAAAATCTACACCCGCATCTGTATTTAATAAAAATAGTTTTTCCCCCGTTAAATGTGGGGCTGATTCGAGACAATTCGGGTGGATTCGAATTCAACGACCATGTCTATTTGCTATTGATAACTTTTTATCGTATTCATATTTTTAGAATATTTATTTATTTTAGTTATTGCATGTATTTAGGAATGGCAATGGTAGGGTATAGGTAGGGTAGTATAGTACTCATCCCCGTACCCGTAGTTTAAAGAAATACCCGTACCCGTGCCCGTACCCTCGTGGGTATCAACTTTAATACTTGTACCCTTGCCCTCTGGGTACTTAAGTGCCCGTACCCATACCCATTACCCGCACTTTAACAAAAATATATCGATAAATAATTTGTGATTAAATTTAAAAAAATTCCCAAATATTTTAAATCCAAATCATAAATATTACAAACTAAAATATTGTCTAACTCAAAACTACCAAAATATATCATGATCCAACATTAGTACATTACTACAATAAATATCAAAACATATTTTATGAAGTTGCAAGTCCTATCCGAGATATGTAAAAAAATTGATATGTGTATTATATTAGTTATTTATAATTATAAAGTCACGATTAATAATATAAAAAAACTCTTAAATATAAAATCACAATTATTTACTTCTTCATCAGAATCAAATATGTGTATAGGGACTAAAATTTATTTTTCAAATTTTTTTAATTGTTAAAATTGTACCTTTTTTTTATTAAGGGCTCAATTCTTAAGATTAGAACAAGACCTCCAAAATCTATTACTATTTACTAACATATTTTCATGATGATTTACTTATATGTTTATTTTTCACGAGGATCCGAAAATTATGAAATGAATTACCTAAATCCGTTGATTTGTTTGTAATAGAAAAGAGAGGTAGAGAGACATGAGATAGTAGAGAGTGAGAGAAATAGTAGTTAGAGATTGGAAGGGGAGATAGAGATGCATAAGATAGTAGAGAGACATATGTGTATTTAGAAAAATCATGTATTTAAAAAATATTTTTTCAAACAAACATGTTTTCTTGAAAATCATTTTTATGTCTTTTATGGTAATTTTTTAGTTTAAAAAAATTATTTTTATAAAATTGTATACAAACATGTTAAAAATTATTGTACATAAAAAATCATTTTTATAATAGTAAACAAACGGGAGTTAAAAAATCATATTTTAAAAAATCTCTAAAAAATAATCTCTAAATTATTTAAAACAAAAATCATTTTTATTTAAGCTAAAACAAACTTACATACTAATAATAATAATAATAATAATAATAATAACAACAACAACAACAACAATAATAATAATAATAATAATAATAACAATAATAATAAGAATAATAATAATAATAACAATAGTAATAATAATAATATATGTGTGGGGCGGGGCGGGGTGGGTATTATAGTACCCGTACCTGCATTCATACCCATTCAATTTTGCGGATAATTACTCGTCTTTATACCCATACCCATCATGCGGGTTTTTACCCTACCCATTATGAGTTTTTTTGCGGGTACCCACTGGATCTGGGTTTAATTGTCATCCATGTATTAGTATTTTTTTAGAAGTTATTTAATAAAAAGTGGTTTCGTAATTCTTGAATAAATTAGGAGTTTATGCTTTTGATTTCTCCACTAACCAAATAATTTTTTGTAATTTTATTTTATTTCAATTATTCAGCTAAAGAGATTGATGATTGAAAGTGAAGTAGTGCATCGGTAAAAAAAAAAAGTTGGATGAATTAAGTCCGGACTTAAAGTTTCTTATTTTTTTACAAGAAATGTATTTTAATATATTTTTACTTTTTTAGTTAATGTATATATATAACATCGCATATGATATATTACTTCTTTCTTTCTTTTTTTATAAAAAAGGGGTCAAGCCCCACACAAAGTCAAATATAAAAAAAAAAAAAACTAAAACCCTCTTAGAAAATGCAAGAGACCTACTAAAACCCTCTTAGGAAATGCAAGAGACCTTTTATTTATGAAGGGGGAAAATATGGAATTACATATAAAAATACAATCGATAGTAGATGAAGAAAGACTATATTTAGCAAAAGTGTTAAGTACTTGATTTGCTTCATGGTGAGGAAAGGGGAAGCGAAAAAGTTATGACTAAAAGTGTCGATAATAGTAAGGGTCAGACTATTACAAAAAAGAATTGAGTTAAAAAAAAATAGACAACAAAGTGAGAGTTGGAGGTAAGTCTAAGAATTTTGGTCTAATGGTACAAAGACAAACATTGGATTAAGATGTTTGAACCCGAAGATTTACTCTACTTTGAACTCAGACACCATCTCTTTGTTCAAAGTTTATAATATAAAAAAATGGAGAGTTGGAGGCAAAAAATAAGTTGTGCAATCAAGGGACAACAAGGGTAAAAAGAAATGAGCTTGTGGAGAAAATTTGGAACAACGCCGGAAAAGCATGGATCCTTTCTAGATTTATTTTATTTTTCATTGTTGTTATATATAAATCTATGAGTAGTTAAACTCTGAGTAAACCTTAATGAAAACCTCAACAATGTGTTTCGATATTTGGTTATTTAAATGAATTTATATAAGTTGTTTTTCTATCTATATTAGTATTGTTTGATGAATGATCAATTGATTTATGGCTTATCATTTGAAACGGAAATTTAGTCCGTGAATTATTGAGATAGGAAATTCTTGCAATCACAATCTAAGAATAGATATGAACACTTTAATATCAAAAATAATTTCTAACAACTCTAATGCTTTATCTTGATTTTCAAGACTCTAAAACAAATTAAGATTAGAATATAAAAGAAATATCAGTAAAAACTTCATATTCAAATTCAATAATCAACGTGTAATTAGTTGTTACGAGTTGGACACAAGTAGAGTCGTCATCTAAACTCTAAAATACTAAGTTCCTCTCAATAAGCCCCTTAATTATAAGCTTCTTATTGAAACAATTGTTTCATACCTCAATCTATTATTTTATTATACAACAAAAATGAAAGGTTGAGTAATATAAATCAAATTAAAGTAATCATAAGAGTAACAATATTAAGATTTCTAATAAATTTATAAGCTTTGACTTAAGTAATTAACGTGCTATTAATTCTCAACATAACTAGAGTGGTTCATAGCACATACATTGATTATTAAGACACTGCACATTGAAAGGTAAACATAATGTGATACTGCATTCTCCAACCCTTTTACAACGAAAAGATTGCCCTGTGATTACAAAATAGATACGAGAGTTAATAAAAGAGATAAAATAAATAACGTATAAGACAAATAATATTTTTTGAAAAGAATTGGGGGAATAAAACTTACCGGCACTTACGTTACTCACAACAAAAGCAAGAAAAAAAAACCATAACACGAAAAAAAACACGAGAATTGCAGTCATAATTTTTCTCAACAAACATCAAGAAAAACTCAATTTAGAATTATTTTTATAACACTTATTGATATTGAAGATAAGCTTTAGAAATATTAAATTCTTTTACATAAAATCATGTGTCGTGTTTATGCTTTTAAAATCGCTCAACGAATATTCTAAAATAAAAAACTATTATCGACTTTTCAATACATTTTACTTCTTTTATAACCTTTCATGATAGACATGGGAAAAATTCCACATTCAACAATAATATAATAGTAGTATTTAATGTTGAGAAAATTATTTGTAAGGAAATAAAGTTCATGACACACAAAATGTTGAGAATTTGGCGATGAATTAATTCAAATATGATATATATAAATTATAGCATATGTTTTGTAATAAGAATATATTAATAATAGCATATCTTTAGGATACACTTGAGAGAGAAGGATGTGTGGTAACAAACTTTGTTGTTATAGAATTTTATATTTAGGCTAACGAACCACTCATTAGGTCATGATCTAACTTATCACAATTCATTCAACAACAAAATTTTAATACATAATTTAATACTTAATAATAATTAATTATAATTTAATTAATAAAATTTCATAATAATTTATTATTATCAATTTATAATTAATTAATTAATCTAACATTTCAGTGATATTTTTCTCTTTTTCATGTAACAAACATAAATTTTTATATCAATATATCTAACGATATTTTAAGTACTTATAGATATGGGAAAAACCATCAAAAATATTAAAATTATTTTATGGGTAGCCATGTCTCATGTTTGTCCCTTTAAGTCACTCAATTAAAGTTTTAAAATAAATAATTGTTATCAACTTTTGAATACATTTTATTTCTTTCATAACCTTTCATAGAAACTAACCCACAACAACAATATAATAGTAGTATTGAATGTTAGGAAGGTTATTCTTAAGAAAAATGAACCAATGTTAATGCATAAATTAAAAGCATAATACGATAAATATATGTTATATTTCATATGTCCACCATGGTCAATATTTTATTCATATTGATTACTCAAGTTTGTCTCATTTTATGTTTTTCGTTTGCAATATGTACGTGTCTCACATTATTTGTCAATTTATAATACCATGACAACATTTATTATCTTTTGACAACATTTATTATCTTTTTTCCAATGTTACCCATATATATTAATTTAGTTTCAAACTAGGTAGCCATTTGAGACGATTTCTAGCGAGATCACGATGTAGCGTAGCAGCGTAGGGCCTGGCCACGATGGTGCGGTACAGTGCGAATCAAGGACGCAACCGTTCTGGACGCATTCTAGGTCGCGGGTCGCATTATCTCATAATCCAGAAAACATGAAATGTATGTTTGCAGGAAAAACCAAGATTGCCCTTCAATTATAAAATGTTATGGGGGTATATTTGGTATTTTTGCTCTTAACCCTAATTTCGCTTTCCTTTCTCCGAATTCGTACTATTTCTTCCTTTTCCTTCCTTCAGATTTTGTTTTTGTTGTCTTCTCCTTCGCTAACCCAGTCGTGCCGCCGTTAAGCTTCAAACACTACCCAGATATGTCGTCGTCCAACTTCAAACACCCAAGTTTTCTTCTTTCTTTCTGTCTCTATTCTTTTTCTACTTTCTTACCTAATTTATTTCTCTATTGTTTCTTTTTTTCATTTTCTTACTTCCTTATTTCTCACTTTTTTTTCTTTAGTTTTTATTTTCTTTTATTACTTACTTCCTTACTTCTTTCTCTATTCTTTTCAAATTCCCTTCTTTCTTTGTTTTTTCGCTTGTTCTGCTTCTACAAACAACCATGGTAACACCATTTGCAACCCCACAAAGTAGTAGTACTACGGCTTGTTAAATGTTTAAACCAACTGGTGATAATGTTGACCTACCATGGCAGTTTAATAGTGTAAAGGACAAGAGGAAATGGTGACATGTGATTTATGTTAACTTGGAACTATTGGAGAAATTACTAGAGCAAGAGAACATCAATTAGGAATAAGGGGAAATGTAAAAAGGTGCAAAAAAATGCCACCAGACTGTAAGTTATTGTTACAGACATATTATGATGAGAAACAAGCACTAAAAGATGGAATATTAAATGAGGTGGAAATGCAAATTAACGATGATGTTAATGACGATGTAGCTGAAATAAGGAGATTTTTGAGTGGAAAAAGGCATTTGAGGCCCCTCTACCGGCTGCCAAGAAGATAAAAGGTCCCTTGGATATAATGTTCCTAAAAAAAGCTGAACAAAAATTGGGGAAAGACAAGAGACAAACAAGCATAAATGATGCTTGTGACAAAGAGTCAAAAGCAAGAACGGTACAATACATTTCTCTTCTCAGTGCCAATATGGTAAAGGTCGGGCTGTTACAGAAGCAGTTGGAAACTACAGTCTTCATTTGAAGCCTCCAAGCTATCATGAGTTAAGGGTTCCACTCCTTGAAAAAGTTTGCGAATAGTATTGATGCTTCTTCCTAAAGACTGAGATTAAGATATTTGAGTTATTTGACAATTTTGTTGAGGACATTGGCAAGTAAAATATTGTGCAGGTGGTTGCTGACAATGGAAGTAATTATGTATTGGTTGGTAAACTACTAACTACCAAAAGACCATACATGTTTTGGACTCCAGGTGTTGCATGTCTAGGCCTGACGTTAGAAGATATTTGAAAGATTGATAAGGTTAAAACAGTTATTCAAAGAGTGATTAGTCTTGTAGGCTTCATTTATAACCACACATTGGCGTTAAACACAATGAGGAAGAACACTGACAATGTTGAGTTGGTTAGACATGGAATCACAAGGTTTGCTACCACATTTCTTACTTTGCAAAGATTGCATAATCAAAAAGTAAACCTTATAAGGTTGTTCACTTCTGGAGAATGGTTGAAGTCCAAGTAAGCTAACGATCCTAAGGGAAAGAAGGCAACTCGTAATGTACTTACGACATCATTTTGAAATGATATTATCTACACTCTTAAGGTTTAGGACCTCTTATACAAGTGTTGAGACTTGTTGATAATGAGAAAAAATTTGCAATGGGATACATATATGCAGCAACGATCAAGGCCAAGTAGGATATTTGAAAAACTTTCAATGAACAATCAAGCAAGAACATATATGTATTTGCAATCATTGATGAAAGGTGGAAATGCCAACTTCATCATCCATTGCATGCTGCAAGCTAATACCTAAATCTGAAGTATTTTTATAGCAAACCAAAAATTGAGAATGATCCCATATTGGTGGGAGGTCTTCATTTATGCATCGAAACAGTTAATGAAAATCGTCAAATCAGTTACATGACTGTTGGAACCTTGAATTATTACATTAAATGTCACCATAAAATGAAGTTTCCAGAGGCAGAAGATGAAGACACCAAAAAATGCATCCAGAAGGTACCAGAGGATACATCCTGGAATTACCAGAGGATATCTTTGCTGGCCCAGATTAGAAGGAAGCAAAGTCAGAAGAAGACCTGGACCAGACCAAAGGGAAGCCTGCAAGAGGGAGACTTGTGTTAAGACAAACACTCAATTTTAAAGTTTTGATGAAAATAAACAGAGGTTAATTAAAAGATTGTTAATTATGATTCTAAGTATATTGTTAATTTAACATGTGCTTTTGAGTGTGTTAATTCAAAGATAGGTTTCAAAAGAATCAAAGAAAACAGCATCAAAAGAACATTCTTCACATTCTAGAAAACGGAGAATGTTCGCCAGACTGTGACAGCATAAAGACCCAACTTTCTCCATCACTTAATTAAAGTTGTTGGCTCTAGAAGTTACATGAATATGATCACTACATGGCAGAGAACACATAGGATCTATTCAACTCAAAGAGGACATTCGAATTGCAAAAGAAAAAGACTCTCAAACAAGCCTGTCCAGACAGTTCTGGGAATGACTGTCAAGACTGTTAAATCAATCTTGAAGTCAAAGACAGTTTCCAATATGGCCACAGAAACGTCTAGATTGATTATCAGCCTCCAAGGATACCTAAAGTACAAAAAGTCCAGAATGATCATCAATCTCCAGTCAGTTTTAAAAGCTTCAGTACAAGCTCTTTACATCAAGCTTTCATGATCGTTTTCAATCTGTTTTGAATGGTTCAAAGCTTCAGTTCAAACTAGCAATATTATCTCTTATCAGAAGCATTAGAGGATCATTAAAAGTTCAAGATAGTTTGATTCAAAACGCAAAATACAGCTCAGCCTAGAACAGAAAGTAAAAAGTGCCAAAAGTAGGATTACTTTTTGCCTCTGGTTCAGTCAGACAAAAGCATCAACAACAGCTATATTGGCCTTCATTAAATGCTCTCAAGCCTATAAAAGGAAGGCCACAGCTCAAGGAAAACTCAGAAGTTCAAGTGCTAACAAGTTTCTCCAAATCATTCTCATTCACATACTTGAAGTTCTGCAAATCATTTACAGAATCAGTTGTAGTTAAATCCTTCTTACTCTGATATATTCATACTGATTTATCTGTAAAAGAATCGAAACCTCAAACAAGAGTTGAGTCATTTCAGATTCTAAACAATCTCACTATTATTGTAAAACTCAAACTATAAGAGTTTAATATAGTTTGAGGTAGATTGTAAGAAATCCTATCAAGACAGATAGGTGATTCGATTAATCTGATACCAGGTGGAATCAGATTAAGTTGTGTAAACAAAGATCAAGGTTGATCTAGGCTAGGTGCTGTAAAACCAGAAGGTTCTTGTTTTAAACACTTAGTGGAAAATCTCACGATTGTGGGGACTGGCCAAGTTGGGTGAACCAGGATACATCTGTGTGTGGTATTTCTTATCCTTAATCTCCTTATCAAGTTTGATTGTTTTTAAGATTAAAATACAAAACCGTTTTTCTGTTTTACACACTAATCTGAACGTTCTCCGTTTTCTATTCAAACCAAGAACGTTCTCCATTTTTCTGCTTCCTTAACCAAGAACTTTCTTGAGTTTAAAACTGAAGTTTTTTAGGAAATTTTAAAAATGGAGATTTACAATTCAAACCCCCCTTCCTTGTAAATCAATTTTGCTACTTCAACTTGATCCAGACCAGAAGGAATCATAAGTCAGACTTAGTCCAGAAGTTATTCTGACCAGAAGATGGCCTGGCAGTGAAATGATAAAACAGTCCAGACTTAATCCATACTTAATCAGAGGATAAATTAATGGGTCCAGAACAAGAGATTCAATCCAGATTTGACCCAGACCAGAAGATAGCATGGTTCAGGGTATGAAACTAAGTACAGACCAGAAGAAATGATTTCCAGATTTGATCCAGAACTGATCCAAAACATAAGGTAAAATGTCCAGATTGAAATATTATTTTTCCATACTTAATTTCAGTTCAATCCAGACCCAGTTCAGAATTGATCCAGATCAGAGGGAAGATATCAAGATCAATGGTTCAGATTTAAGTATTTGGCCCAGTGTTGGCCGAGATCAGAAGATCAGACCATGGCCCAATGTTGGTCGAAATCAAAAGGTCAGAATGTGTGGTCCAGCATTGGCCGAGATCAGAGGATCACAGCAGATGAGTTTGCTAGACCAGGTTGGCCAAGTTCAGAAGATCATAAAGTGTGGTCCAGGGTTGGCCGAAATCAGAGGATCACAGCAGATCACTTAGTATGGTCCAGATGTGGACTAGCGCAGAAGACTAAACGGTCCAGATTTAATCATGAGGATTAACGGTGGAGATTTAATTAAATTTGATCAAAGTATTAAAAGGATTTGATTCAAAAATAAAGTGAAGTCTTGTGGAATTCAGAAACTGTTGGCGGGAAGAAACTAAAGACATGATTGGCCAGTTATTTTTTAAAGCAAATCTGAAGCTTAAAAAGATATGTTTTTTATTTAAGAGAAGCCTGATTGGTCAAGATATTTTTGCAAGAGAATCCAGCAAGATACAGCTCGAAATTCAGCTTGGAAGAGACCCTAATTCACATCTATAAAAGGAGGCTCAAGGTAGAATACTTAGTATCGAAAATCACAAAAGAGTCATACACTTCCAAAAGCAAACACTCAAGTTTTTAGTGAGGTTAATTGTGAGTTCCAGCTTTCCAGAAGCAAGCACTCGTGTTATTTTCTTTCCCTTGTGTTAGATCTAAGTTGTTGAAGTAGAGTCTACAATCTAAGGGAGTCAGAAGGGATAGCAGATTACTTGGCAATTAGATTCAAGGCGTTGTAATTCCTTCTACGATCTGGGGTTGTCAGATTGGTAGGAGAAGACTTGACTTAGGAAGTCAAGGTGCTGTATTCCTCAAGAGTCTAGGATTGTTAGACTATTTGAGAAGACTAACTTGGAGGGTCAGTGGAACTGTTGTAATTCAAGGTTTGAATTAGCGAAATCCTTCAAGGTGAAGGGACTGGACGTAGCCTCGTTGACGGTGAACCAGTATAAAATTCTGTGTTTTTATTTTTACTTTATATCCGCTACTAACTCTGTTTTATTCATACATCAAGTTTTGTTTTAAAACTGAAAAAACAGAAAAAGTATTCAAGTTAGTCAAACACAATTCAACCCCCCTTCTCATGTTTGCACCTTCAATGACTACAACACAATTGGCAAAATATAAGATTGCTAATGGCCTCTGTAAATGTGCAACAATACTTATGTTTTTGATGAAGACAAAGACCAAGCAAAGTGATCAAGTTGCAAATTCAAATTGGAGTCAACAATCAAGTCAACTATTGTCAATATGCTAGAAGACTTAGAGTTTAAGGTTTATGATGCAATCTAATATTGTTATATTTCAAATGTACATGAGAACCTTATATTTTTACATATGCATCAAAAGAATTTTCAAAGTGTCAAAATGCATGAACAATGTTTGCAAATTAAGTTTTTTAACAAAAGTTAAATTTGTATTCGACTACATATATGTGTAGCCGAATACAGATGAAGTCAGTAGCAAAAACTATACATATGTATTCGACTACAACATGTTGTAGCTGAATACAAACTTAAGTCAGTAGCAAAAACTTCATATTTGTATTCGACTACAGGATGTCGTAGTCGAATACAAATACCAAGTTAGTAGTTAAAATAGCATTTTTGTATTCAACTACAGCATGTTGTAGCTGAATACAAAATCAAGTCAGTCGCAAAATTCACTCATCTGTATTCGATTACAATGATTCGTATTCGAATACATGCTTGAAATTTTGAAATAAATCTGAACATTATAGAAGTGTATTCGACTACACTTATGTTGTAGCCGAATACAACTGTGAAACAATGTGATTTTTCAGTTCATATTGATTCTGAATCATTGCATATATTCATCAAACTTCTTGGGAATATTTCCATTGATATGAAGTGATGTCTTAGCAGTATAAATACCTCTTATGCTCAAGTTTAACTTAACAACTTTCAAAAAATATTTTCAGAATTATTAAGATTCATTAAAAGTCAAATTTTCATATTTCAAGTACATGTGTTGCATTTTCATATCATTATAAAGGTTCTCTGTTGTACTTGAAATTACATTAGACTGTGATCTTTATACAAGAAAGCATCAACTGTTATACCTTCTTGATTTAAGTCAAAACCACTATTATAAATTAACTAAGTTTAGTGTGTTGTTTGAAGAAAGTGGTGTACTTTCTTCAAGTATTGTAAACTAAGATAGTGGGGTGCTATCTTAAGCAGATTGTTAGGAGTTAGTCACTAAAGTCTTAGGGTTAGACTTGTACCTATTCTAACAATAATTGGAAAATCTCTTGTGGTGTGCAAGATGACTAGACGTACCCTTGGTTATAAGGAGAACCAGGATAAATTCTTTGTGTTCTTTATTTTTCTGTCATTTACATTTTACTATACACTAATCATAGTCGGAAAAATAATCCACTAAGTCTTTAAAAACCAGAAAATTTCTAAACACTTAATTCACCCCCCCCCCCCTTTTAGGAGCGCGTCTGAACTAACAGCCTCTTTGGATTGGGTGGAGCAATAAAATAAAAGGCAACATTAGCTCTGGTAATTGGAAGTTTATTTTTTCTTAAAACTTTTAGCACACAACAAATTATGTATAAAAATAATGAAATTGATTGTTTTATTGCAGTTGAGTGGTGGAAGACTTATGGAGCACAAATTCCATGTTTGCAAGTATTGGTCATTAAAGTGTTGAGTTTGACATACACTTCTTCAAAATGTGAGCCAATTGGAGTACTTTTTAGCATGTAAGTTAATACTTGTTATTAAGTTATAGAGTATTCTACAATTGGTATTGAGAATGAATGGACGGTGGAATTTATCTCCTAGGTACCGGTTTCAATTTCCACGAAAAGCAAAAACTCGTTATTTTCACTAGGTGGAAGGGGGCAAGAAAGAAGTGATTAACAGTGTCAAGTGTCAGTAACGCTAAGCGTTGGGCTATTACATTACATGTGAAAGATCGAGAATAGAAGCTCTAAACCTAGTTTTCTAGGTTTAAATCTTCAAATTTGTGTTCCTTTAATGTATTAATTTGTCTCATTAGCCTTCAAATATGTCAGGCCCCTCTTTTCGTATGTAAAAAATTGCTAAATGTTGCAAGGTTCGTAAAGTCGTGTCTAGCAAACTGCCCACTTCGTCAATCGACGATGCACGAATCTCCAAATTAAATGTGAAAATTTGAGTTCTCGCTGCGAGATGATTTCATCGCCATGCGAGGATTGACAGTGATGAACACAAGTGAGAAAGTTGATTAGCTTGCCTGACGAGCTGATGCCTTCAGCAGATAAGTTCACTCACTAGACTACATTGGACTTAGTTTGTATCTATATGTGGGCTTGGGCCCCAATTTCGGATCTACTTTTATAATCTAGTTTTTTCTCATTATTATATTATTATTATTATTATTAAGTTTGAATGCATTTTTGTTCTTCTATTTGTTTTAGTTCCTTTGTTTCGAAAATCAAGTTTTAGTCCTCCTATTATCAAATTCTTAGAATTTTTTTGGTTCCTCACTATTTTTTATTATGTGACATTCTTATTTATTACGTGGCATTTAGGTGGCATTTGATTTAGATAAAAATAATAATTTTTATTTCATTATTTTTGTAATTAATTTTATTATTTATTTTATTTATATATTAAAAGAATTAAAATTTAATTAAATAAAATTTAAAATATATTATATAAATATTTCAAAATTCTAAATTGTTGTTGGATATAATAAATATATTTTATTTCAATATTTTAAATGAAATAAAAAAAATTATTTATAATATTTTAATATATATATATATATATAAAGAAAATAAATATTAAAATTTTAATAAATTTGAATTATTAATAATTATTAAAATATTTAAAGTAAAATTAAGCTTTTTTTATCATTGTAGAATATCAATGAAACATTGATTGTAATATTATTCTACTAATGTCCTCTTGTTTGTTGTATTTCAATCTATCTCGCTATTATCAATAAAAATATTTGAGTAAATAAAACTAATGTTGTCATGGAAATTCTTACATTCAATTTTATTTTTAAAGGAGAACTCATTAGGGCCATGAACCCTCTTTTCATTAGATGCTGCTCTAGATAGTTATTGTATATAGACAAAAAAGAAAGATAATTGTTGCTTGTTGAGTAGTGTGAGAGAACTTTTTTTTAGTCAATACTACTTTAAAGTTTAATTAACAAATATTTGTGTGTACAATATGACACTTTTGGAAAAATGGTGTTAGAGGTTGAAAACTAACACGGGTGGTTTAAGGTTTTTTCTTATAAATATGATTATGTAAACGGGGAAGTGGGAGGGGGATCTCATCGAGATTCATCGTGGTGGAAGGATTAAGAGTTTAGAAGTGGGAGGTGGAGGAGTAAGGGACCCGTGATTTACTGACAATTTAGTCAAAAGAGTAGGTAATAAGGTGACTACTTTCTTTTGAACTGATATGTGATTGGATGTTGGACCGTTACGAAATCGGTTCATGCAGTTCTTTGGGGTGGTACAGGATAAATACATTACGGTGGCAAATATGTTTAAGATGGGATGGAAAGTTGGGGGTGAAGGGTGGGGGTGACGTCATAATGGTCCAACATCGAGTCGATAATTTGTGGCAATTGAAAAATTCTACTAATTGTGTGTATTATGTGAAAATTGTTTATCTTACCTAGATGCCTCTTTGGTATCTAGATGAGTTTATTTTATATTTTGTATTTGTACATTCTTATTTTAGAAACATCTTATGCTCATAATTATATTTTAATACATCGTTTGATTGCTTAAAAAACAAATAGTTTTTGATAAATAAATAAATATATATATATATATATATATATATATATAAAAGAAACCCATTATTTATAAGAATATCATGCAAGGACTGCATGTACAATGTCAATTTGTACTCTCTCTAAACTCTATTATATACACAAAATCTATATTTGTTGAACATAAATATAGGCAAATGCCAACTAATCTATAAACATTTAATATTATTGTTCCCAAAAGATCTTTAAATTAATAATATAATATTGTGAAGAGACGACCATTATAATCAAAGATAGATTGGTGTATGTATTTCATTTTGACTTGAAATCAAGAAAACTAAATACACTTAACTATCATCTTTAATAAATATTAAAATATGTATTTTGATTATAAATGAATCCAAATGAAGTATTACTAATAAAGAAGAGAATAATGAAGATTACACATAAGATTATGTTTTCTGCTCATCACAATATGGTACAAGGAATGTTTGAAACAACAGGTATATATATATATATATATGTTAGTTGAAACAAATGTTAGCGTGGTAATGAATAACCTTCTTCGAGACATTGTGTTTTGATATCCTGCATTAGGCGTTGAAGTAAAGTTGGGTTACTCGTAACAATAGCATCAACATGCTCAAACAATAGCTTTTGCATGGATTCTTTATCTTCAACAGTCCAAGCATACACCTTTTTTCTCCTCCTGTAGACCACAAACAATGCAAAGTATATGATCAGTACACCACACATCAGTGCTTCTAGCTGCTAACTGCACCAGATATAGGACCCATTTGTTATAGATTACACGAAAAGTGATTTTAACTTCATATTTCTAAAAACAATTTTTATGACAACCTTCTCAAAAATAGTAGAAGTTATTTTAAATTCATTTTGTTACAGATCAAAAAAATAATTTTTCAATAACTTAAAAATCACATTTTTTATAAAAAAAGATACATCTCGAAAATAATTTTTATAAGAAGCTACTCAAAATAGCTTCTAACTTTAAGCATAAGAAAATCACACCTGTGCAAAACTCTCATAAGCTTTTCATCAATCAATGGGTGGTAGACACCAACAACCTCAGCACCTTTCATCCTCAACAATTTTGTTCTAGCCCCTGTAGAAGGTTCCCTCATTACTATATAGCCAACCTGCATCATCATCCCATACTAAATTGTGTAGATGTTGAAGTTGACAAAAAAATTAAGTAAAACAAACAAATCTACAATAAAATTCCAGGTTGTAGCCATGTAATGATGCAAATGATTTCTTCTCGTTAATAAGGCATAAAAAATGTAAAGGCTTAAATTCAGTTCTTATAATCATGCAGAGTGTGTTCACATAAATCTTAATTTCACTTCCTTGCCCTCACCCATTCTCCAAAATATATTGCAGCCAAAATCCAAAAGTTCTTTCAGCAAAAAAAAAAAAATCCAAAAGTTCTGTAAATTTTTGTTCCTATGTTTCCTTGCCAATCAATTGTATAGAATACAAGGTATATTCTTGTTCTCATGCCATTGTAAATAGAAAAGAGGCCTAAAGAAAAAACTTAGTATTAAAGGAAAACCATGACACAAGACTCAAGACAACAACAGATTTTCATGAGTATAAAATTCTATGGAAAAAAAAAACATGAAAAGGTTTGCAAATAGAGCAAAATGAACTGCTTCTTACTGCAATTTCTGATGAGAATTTAATGACACCCCTTACTAAATTGTCACTTTTAGCCCATACGAGGCAGTTTCCGCACTCTGTCTGCTCCACCTGAAAGATATTGTATGGACACTTGGAAATTATATGGCTACAAAAGCAGAATATATTTTCAAGAAAATTTCTTAAATGATGTATCATAATCTATGTGTGTGCAGCACCTTGTAAAAGAAGTTCTACCATCAGGCATTAACAAAAAGTCACAAAGTAAAGTACGCTTATTGTGATGTTAAATGAACAAGAGATGCTACATTGGCAGCCTAAAGTTGTGCAAAGTTGGTAAGGGTTCTCACATTTTACTGGATTGATGTTGATAAAGAAGTCAGTCCATCAGATTAGAATTTGTTGGTAAGTGCATTATAATTAGAACACTTAACAGTAAATATTTTGAAGATTTAGTCCAATAAATCCCACCATCCCAAAAGAATGAAAAAAATTAAGGTTAAATATGTTTTTATCCTTATAAAATAAGTGAATTTTGGTTTTGGTCCTTATAAAGTCTCAGACTCTCAGTTCCAGTTATGTGACTTATGTCTTTGATTTTCATCCATCTAAAATCTGAAATTATTATTTAGTCCCTAACATTTATTTTGGGGAAAATAAATAGAATTCATTGTAGGCCTCAAAGAAAACTTTAGGGAGTCCCTAGCTAACACGGCATTACAGACATTAATGGGCACCACATGACCTTCTGTTAGACACTTAAGCAATTAAAGGATGTCACATGAAGGTAGAAATAAAAAAATATGGATTTCAGATTTTGGATGGATAAAAACCAAAAAAAAATTTACAGTGACCAAAACTCAAATTCACTCATTATACTGAAACAAAAAACACATTTAACCCAAAAGATTACTAACAAGCAATCTAAATGGTCGTGCTGGAAGAGATGCAAAGGGGTGTACAAGTTCATTTAAGTGAGATAAAAGTATCCTTCTCTATTTGTAATGTGAATATTATTATATTATAGCAATCTTAATTAATGCTTTAGGTAAGTGTTCAAAGAAAGGGAAAACTAAGTACCTAACAAAGAAAACCAAAATGGAAGAAACTAACAAACTAACAGCTAAGAAATTTGAAGATAGCTTTTTAGAGACAAGGCATGACAGGAGATGATATGGAGGGAGATGAGAAGGGAAAGACCTGAGAATGAGTACTTAAATTAGTGGAGCTGGATGGAAACGGATTCATCAACAGTTGCCAATTTCACCATTAAGGCCATAAAAGATCCACTAAATTGAAGACCGCGAGGCACGGAAGAATGTAATCAATATTAAAGTGATGCTCCGACAGCTAACTAGGAGCTAGTAGAGATCATGTGTGATACTTGATTTTGAAGTTAAGCCACGATACGGGGAGAAGGTAATGTTGAAAGAGAGAGGGATAAACTAACACAAGGAGGGATTCAATCCATCATAGTGGAGAAACTAACAATTTTCAAGTAGAGTCAAGACATAAGGGGGTTTTGTTTAGGCTTTTGAGCTTGGGATATTAAGTTTGTGGTAGTAGCCCCTGATTTCAAGGGGGGGAAAGTATTTTACCCATATGAAAACTACAATTTGATAGGAACCAACTGGTATTATGAACCAGTTTGATAGGAAACATAGGGGAAAAAATCCCTAATAACTGACTATTCCTAGAGTATCCGAGAGACTCTAGACTCTCCCAATTGCCTAAAAGGCTCCAAGTCTGTACAAATGAAAAGATCGGTCGCTCTCTAAGGCTCCTCACTTATTTATAGCCGACATGCCTTATTTTCTAATTACCTAACTAGCCAACTCTTATTAGGCTATTAACAGAACATAGGCTCGCTTAGGCCCATACCTATCACATTTATAGCAAAGAAGTGAAGTGAGATAGTTTGGAATTTGGATAAATTTTCAATGACACTGAGGTTTTTAACTAATAGTTTCTCACATAAGTTGAAGTAGCTTTTGCAATTTAATTTTTTCAAAAGCTCTTGTATTTAACTTCTCCATATGCACCTTTGTATTAAAGAGTGGTTGTTTAACAGTTTTTCATCTTCTCAATAACCTCATACTTAGAGACATATAAAGAAAATATAATAATGCAAAGTAGAGCTAACTTCTCCATGAGCTAGAGATTGAGCTTCTAGCTCTGACCCAAACAATACCTAAGACAACCATATAATTCTTCAAAATTTATCATACAAAGGGGAAGGGAGTGAATCATTATACTTACAATAGAGAGAACATCTTTGGCGAGCCCCTTCTCATACAATGGGGGTCCAACTTTAACATCTAGAATTATCTGTCTAACCGAACTTGCAGTCAACTAAAAAATACAGGGCAACTACAGTTAAAAAAAAGTATGATATAATTGTCAACAATGACAGAATATAAATACAAACACAGAAAGCATGCAAACCAAAATGGAGTCAACACTCAACAGTATTAAATCTGGAACCATATACACACTAACAAAACCTTTCTAGGGTGTTTGGTTGAAGGGATATGGAGGGGGAGATTTTTATAAATCTTTCTAGTTTGGCTCAACAATTTGGAGTGAAGAGGAAGCAAAATTGCTCACTCAATTTTGGCTCCCCTCCAAGGATTTGAGGGGAGACAAAAATAGGTTTAAAATATATTAATTTAAATATCCTTACATAGAGTGTAATATGAAAGATTACAAGGGTGTATAAAGTAAAGTATTCCTTCCCCCTCATCAAAAATCCTCTCCCACCCCCCCTGTAAACCAAACAAGAAGAATGTTATCTCCCCTCCTCTCATTTGAACCAACCACTACATTAGGGAAGAAAAGGAATAGCATTTACTGAATCATACCATAAGAGCCTCTTGAATTGTGGGTATACTTTCATCATTAATCTTCTCAATAGATTGTTGTGAAGCACTAAGCTCCCTTATCTACAAAAAAAAAAAAAAGATCACACTTAGTCAATGTTACTCAATGAGTTCTTTTCTCTATCTCATCAAATGCAAATATCAAGATTGCCAAAAGCAATCCAACAAACTCTGAAAGGTGGTTAATATAATTCTAATCAACATGTAAAAAAATATAACATGCCAAAAACTTATGGCGAATTCAACAGAAGCACTGTCGAAATTTCTAGT
Source organism: Cicer cuneatum (assembly GCA_037974295.1). Taxonomy (NCBI): domain Eukaryota; kingdom Viridiplantae; phylum Streptophyta; class Magnoliopsida; order Fabales; family Fabaceae; genus Cicer; species Cicer cuneatum. The sequence continues at coordinate 484,282 of JBBPBO010000004.1, read as the reverse complement.
CACGAACCAATTATCCCATGTGTGAAGGCACATGAATGGTTTCATGTAACAACCCCCTCATGCAAGAGCTCTATGTACACCATACTTATCTTGAAATTTAACCTTTATATAGAGTAATGAGGGACATAAGAATCATATTCTAGACTACATGGCGATAATGATTCAGTTACAAATGTGAAGAATGAAATATCCAAAAAGTTTGAACTATTTAATGACGACAAATGAATGATATTTTATATCTAACATTGTCAAAACCCAAATATTTCAAGAGGTGATAGTTGTTTCCTAGAAATCAGAGCATTAAAGAAACAAATTATTCCATGCACACGTGTGATCATATCATATAGAGATAGAAGCAAATGGAAAAGCTTTCACACTCATGAATCATGATAAGATTACTAAACTACCATTATGGGATTATGTCAAGTGAATAATGGTTTTTTCTTTTGTTTTAAAGGTGTGGGTGAAGATGGGTTGGTTACATTGTCAGTACAACAATTCTAGTGAGAATAATAAATTAAAACACATAGTGACATAGGCTGACAAGTGATAAATAGACAAACTCAAGAACATAAATTGCATCTCTTTCTTTTTTTCTTCTATATACACATTGTAGCAACTAGCTTGATTAGAGTGGTAGGAGATCAAACTCTTACACAGAAAATCTTATATACAGTTATTCATCTATGAAAAAAAGCTTGCAACGATGAAAGTGTTGATAGTTGAGAAGAAAGCAGGACCTTGTATGATTGCAAAATTGGAAACCACAACAAGAACAAACAGCAACACTTAAAATGAAAATGAAATTATGTTCCAGCATCACCTGTTTTGAGCTCATGTAACCAACTCTAGAACTAGTGTTTCCAGACAACCGCTGCAAATCCCTGCCTGCATCATGTGAAAATTAATCTCAAAAGTAACTATAAAGCTACCTCTACATGAAATGAGATTTTATTAAGTGTTAGATAAATAAAAATAGAAAATAGGAAAATACAGGCTTTGCTCATGTTTAGAAAATATTTTCTATTTTTATGAATATAATGACTATTATGCGTACACCAACAATGTAAAAGTCCTCCAATGATGTCTCACAATAATGTCACTTTGTTACATCATATCATAAAATATCTGAACAAATATTTATGTTATAGCTTGATATGCTTGGACAACTATAATTTTTTTCTGAGAAAAAGGGACAAGCACTACATTGAAATCCAATAATAATACGCTTATAAAGTACATTTATATGTAATATAATAAGTTCTCGTTGCATGTCAATGTAAAACCAATTCACACCAATAATGCATCCCATTTAACTAAATATTTTTTACTACATTGTAATTAAACTATTTTTATTATGAATTTAATTTAATTATATAAATCGAGCAAACAAACTTGTGAATAGTGATTAAACTCTTGAATTATCATTGATCATCGAGTAGATTATTATGTGTATGTTTGGAAAGGCCAAACCGCTAGTTTATAGTAGATAGCATATATACACGTATGACCAAAATATAGTTGTGTGGTAACCGTCATTCTCTCACAAGCTTGTCTCGACACTAACCATTCACCATCACTTCACTTCCCATAATAGTACGACAGTATGTTTGGCAAGGCCAAACCACTAGTTTATAGCAGATAGTGTATAAACTCGTATGACCAAAATATAGTTGTGTGGTAACCGTCATTCTCTCACGTGCTTGTCTCGACACTAACCATTCACCATCACTTCACTTCCCGTAATAGTATCACCACCCCTGCTCTCCCATTGTCTCTACACTATCCATCCGTATTCAGCTTAACCCAGATTATATTACATATATAGAAAACACTTTAAATACAATATGTTAACTTATTCAATGTCAGCTAACTTAGATCTTTATAAATACATTATTTTGATTCACCATTTAACAATCCTCCTCTTGTATGTGCTTACGTATTTGTGCCATGTCCGAGTTGGAGTTTGTGCTTCCTAGATTATACACACACAGTCACACATACACACTAAACACTTCAAATACAACTTGTTTGTTAACTTATCCACTATAAACTCGAATAGTTTATCTTTCATTCACTATTTTTTACCAAAAATAGCCTTTATATAAAGAAAAATTGAGTCCAGCCAAAAAATATTGAGAGAAAAAATGAAGGCAGCATACCTATCATGGAGAGCAAACAAAACTCCATCTGAAGAACGAGAGACATCAATTTCGATACAGTCAACTCGAGAGTGAAGAGCAGAGAGATATGCAGTGATCTACGAGCGAAGAGCCACATTTTCATTCGAATTTACATTCCAATTTCAATGTGAATTTGAATTTGAATGAATAGATGAGATTGTTGAATACTTACCGTGTTAGAGAACGCGTTGGAAGAATCGCCGCCGTGAGCACATACAAGAGGAGGATTGTTAATCCAACCGCATCTTCGGAGTTGAATCTGATGCAACCGACGGAGACGGAAATGGAAGAAGATTGGAGGTAATATAGCTAAAAAGAAAAGACATAGAATCATCACATTACGCGAACATAATCTTCTTGAAATTGATCTTGATTTTGATATTGAGTCTCTTGATTTATGCAACATTGTTGCTCTTTGATTTTTGATTCTATATTTCTACTTTATTTTCATCACAAGAATGTACATCGCCAATTTTCACTAGGGCGAGGAAGATGAAAGTATACCATAAGCAATACTCACTCATCTAACCCTTGCATTGAATATTATTTGTTTAAATCACCCTTGTTAAAAAAAGAAAAATATTATTTGTTTAAATCACCGAAAACAGTTTTATAATGATATATTTGAGAAAAGTTGTTGCTGTAATAAATACGGAAGAGTAATTACAATTGTATGATATGTAATGTGATGACAAAATTAATGGTTTTACTAATCTTGTTAAAATTGGTTTACGTACACGGTCATTTTTTTTATTGTATCTTTAATTTATATATTTTGGAAAACTACACCTATTATTAATGTAAACTAGTAATATATTTCTTCTGTCTCTTTATATACTTCTTCTGTAAACTAGCAAAAATCACGGATTTTAAGAAAAGTTGTTAAAATAATAAATTTATTTGAAATATATATTATTTTTATAAATTTATTCTTACAATTGGTAATATAATGAGATATAAAAGTTTTTACTAATTTTTATTAAAAATAATTATTAATGTATATTGAATTTTATGAAAGGTCTTATATTAAATGAAAAAAAAATGAAACTTAGAGATTTATCTAATAAAAAAATTATTTAACTCAAAATTACAATTATGATATAGAATTTAACAGTGTAAATAATATTAGTACCATAAAAAAATTGATTAATCAAATGACTTTTAGATTGCAACACGAACGCAAATAGTAAAGATATTTCAAATCCGTTAAATTGAATTGGATAATAAATAATAGATTTTGAAAACATGATATAAATTGTGATGATTTTCTTTAGTAAATTTAAATCGAATAGTATTCTGGAAATTTAAATTGGACAATTCAAACTTATTTAGTGACTTATTTTTAGAAAAATAACATAAACAATAATATAGTTAGGATATAATAAATGTTCTCATGTTTATGTAAATACTATTAAAGGAATAATAATTTTAACTAATTTTTTAGTGACAAACATTTGTCATAATTTTTATAATAAATCATAATTAGTATATTATAATTATTCTCATTTTTATTTAGAAGATCTAAAAAATATTAAATTTTATCAATTGATTAGTGATAAATATTTATCTGGTGCATGATTTGTATGGTCGAACGTCTTATTTAATAACTCATTTTCAACAATAAAAAATAACATAACAAAATTGATGTATGAAAAAAATTGTAGTTAATACATTATAATTATTCTCATTTTTATGTCAATATTAAAAAAAAACTAATTTCATCTAATTATTTAATGACAAACTTTTTTTTATATATTATTTTCAAAATAAATTTTAATCGGTATATTATTATTATTATTCTCATATTTATTTGTATGGGATAAAAGGTTGTTATGGCCATGAGAATATTGAAAGAAACAAAAACTGAAATATGAAATTAAATCAATGACTTTATTACTTTCTACACCTCTTTATAAAACATAGACGACAAATTATCTAAGACTCAAATACGCAATAGGCCCACTACAAGATATTGAATTAATACTAACAATTTTCCTAATTCAATCTTTTATTGACACAACACTTATCAAGCTTCTTAAGTCTTTCATTTTTTAATGGCTTTGTGAACACATCAGCCACTTGCATTTTTGTGGGGCAATGAACCACTTGCAACTTGCCTTTTGCAATTTCATCTCTCAAACAATATTTTTTATTTTAATGTGATTTCTTCTGTCATGTAAACAAGATTTTTTGCTAAAATAATAGTCAGAATGTTGTCAACCTTCAACTGAATTGAACTCTTGTATTCAATAATTAGCTCATTAAATAATAAACTCAACCAAATTATCAGACAAACAGTATCTGATGTTATCACATATTCAACCTTGCACGATGACAATGTCATTATGTTATGTTTCTTCGAACACTATGATATAAGAGTATTTTAAAATTGAACCAATATCTTGATTTATTCTTCCTCTCTACTTTGTTACCACACCGGTCAAAATCTAAGTAAGCATATAGTTCAACAACTCCTCTTCTTTAAGCTCTTTGAAACAACAATCTAAAGAGCTTTGTGGTACTTTATCTCAATTAATAGTATCATATTGAGATACCTTAAGACCACTCATAAAACTACTAAACAAGCCAATTCCAAAGGTAATATTTGGTGTACTGTTGCATGTATACCTTAAAGACCCTACAACCTACTTAAATGAGGTAGCATCCACTCAAGACAAATTTTGCTTTTATAAAGGAATGATGCCATCATTGACAATAGGAATGATGAGTCCGAGTTTCCATTGTTTCTAAATTAGGAACTTGCTATTGCATAACTCTAACTTTATAGTCAAGTTTGATCGCCGACAAGCTAATATGGTTGCTTAATCTATTGTAGGGTTGCTATTTCTTGAGCTAGTCAATATAGTTTTGATTTTTTACCACTTTGTATTCAATAATTTTTAATCTACGATATGAATTGAGTTTACTTTTGTAAAAATAAATAAATAAAACATTGGTATGTATATAACACTCAAACACAAATTATAATTATAATGTAGTTATGATCACAAACACATTATATTTTATCGACTTTACTCACTCCCCGTATATAAAAAACCTTACATGATTCTAGAAATACACTTGCACATCTTGACACAATAACACTAATTTTCGTCCAAAAATATATATCCGAACTCAAAAAAACTATATTAATATTGAAATTTAAATGTCAGTGGTTAGTCTCACATCGACTAGAAATGGAGAAAGTGTTGGATATATAAGATAAGTGATTCATATACATAATACTCTAATACCAATTGTTAAACAACAATGCGATCTTAAAATAATAAAGAAAAAATCACAAATACGAGTGCTGATACCATGATACCACTTGAGTTAAGAGAAAAATCATGTGACCATTTAAAAGGAATTCATTAATCTCATCTCTCATTATAACACATCCTCTCATTTTATATGATATCTAATTATGCATATGCATTTGTATGAGCTATATCATTTTATGGATTTAAATAACATATATTGTTGCTATAAAACTCTTTTACACTAACATCCAATGAAAACCTTTATTTTGTCGTATCATTCCTCATTTATATGATTATTTTGAAATTAGTGATATGACATAGAGGAATGATAATTTTTCATTAGATTATACCGTAAAACTCTTTTACATTATTTGTGTATCTCTATTGAACTCTTATTTTATTTTATATTTATTATTTTATTTTCAAGCCAATTACATTTACTTTTTTTGTTTATATTTTGTTGCAGATAGATATAGAAAATAAATAATATAGATCTCAATATATCTATAAAAAGCTCAATTAAGAGGGTCGACATTATTAGACTCAACATTTTTTGTGGTAATTCGAGTTTGAATTTAAAATCTCTACTACTTGTGTGTATGAGTTTATTAGTGGTGTTGTCACTTCGTTTATAAAAAAATAAATAGGTCTCAATATACTTTTTCATTTATAAGAAAAGTATTATTATTATTTTAACTAATAAGAAAAGTATTATGATACTCGTTCGAGATCATATATCAACTTTCATTATATTTTATTAAACAATTCAAAATATACACTTCAAATTTTGACAAGAATAATATTTGTCAAGATTTTAGTTACCTTTTGATTGAAATCTAAATTACTATAACCTCATTTTCATAGGAATTAGAGCATTAAAAATGTCAATTACAAATAAGAAACCTTTGGAAATCATAATGATCAATTGAGATATTTGTGCATAGGCCCAACTCTCTTGTACATAATAGTACAGTGAATAATGCTACTCACACGCTCTTTTTTATTTATTAAAATTTATATGGGTCCCAACAACTTTAAATGGAATCCACACAATATTAGATGTGTTTTTTTTTGTTTTAAATAAGCTAGAGGTTATTTTTTATAGATTTTTTAAAAAATGATTTTTTAACTTCTGTTTCTTTACTATTATAAAAATTATTTTTTTTAAATGATTTTTAACTTGTTTGTATACAATTTTGTAAAAATGATTTTTTTAAATTACAAAATTACTATAAAAGACATAAAAAACTTTCTTTATGATATCTCATCCTACCCCAATATGAAATTTATTATAGCACAACAAATGAAATATTTCAAATTTTAATGGGCACTTCAAATTTTATTATTATTGTGTTAATCAATTTCTTAGACGCAATTCAAATTTTAAAATGCTTATCAAATTATCGTACAATATAAAAAACAATAAATAAGCATACAAAAGCAAAAGAAAAATTGGTATCAACACATGAATATTATTGTAAAGATAAAACGATTCAAATAAAAGACATAGAAAACAACAATAAAATGATCTGGAGAAATTGAGACAACGTGAAAAAACGACAATAGAGAAGTTGAATGCGTGAGAGAGAAAACGCACCTAAGGGCAATTTAGGATTTTTGAAAAACAATAAAGTAATTACATCATTTTCCATGACTAGTAAGTTAAATTTAGTGTTTTTCAATTTTGTGTCATTCTTCTTTCTCATCTGCCGCATAAGGTAAATATGATAAGCTACTATTTATAGTTTTTCATTTTTAGCCAAAAAATGATATTTTTTTTAACAAAATAATTTTAAAATAATTTGAAACAAACACCGTTTAAACAATAAAAAATGATTTTTAAGTTGAAAAAATAGATTTTTTCATAAAAAAATCTAAAACAAACGTAGTCATTGTGATATCCATGTAAATTTCAACTAATAAAAGTGTTATAATATATGTTAGATAGTGGTTGCTTGCCAGTACTCTTCTAGTATAGTACTATTACATGGGAAGCATTTTATTTTTTGAAATGAAAAACTTATAGAACTGATTTTGTTTATTTTAACTCACCTAAAATTACTTTTTTTTATGGGTATATGATATTTCTTTCATTTCTATTTATAAACAAAAATAAATCAATAAAAATTAATATATATTTAATCTATCAAATATCACAATAAAAATTAATATATTTAATCTATTAAATATTAATTTTTATCAACTCACTTTTATGTATAAATAGAAATCGGGGGAGTAGTGATTAGTAATTTGTTAAGAGGATAAAACAATTTATTACCACCATAAATTGAATCAATGTCTTCGGGGACTCTTTGTAAACTTACTTAATGCTCAAACAAAGAAACCGATAGAAGCAAATTGCAAAGTTCTGGTTCCCAATTTACGTTGGTGAAATGGAGAAAAATTAAATATTTCAAAACTACTCTTTTTAAACATATATGACAATTCTAATAAGAGAATTTATTAAACATAAAAAAAATGAATTTTCTTCTTTCAATCAAATTTTCCCTAAAAAAAAAGGCAAAGATCAAATATGTGTGCATAAAGTGTATGTGTATCTTACCAATTAGAAGAACTTAATGTTATTTATTTTACTCTATAAAATATATTACTGATTTTTATTTTATATACATATATATATATATATATATATATATATATCATTTTTCCACAATTATATTTTACTATTCAATAATTCATTTTCTAAATAAGACTGAATACATGTTTAGTTTTGCAGTAAATTTAACAAAACTACCATAATCTACCGTAATTTTGCCAAACTGCCAGCAAAACCAAACATTCATTTTTAGTTACTCTCAATTACAAATTTTGAAACCATAAATTTACCAATTTGGTGTCATTGCCCTCCTCATATAGTGCAATTCCTAGGTAACTATTCTTATATAGGGTACTAACCATAGAGTATTAATTGTGGCACTCATTCAATTCCTAGAGGTAAAGATAATTACTTTAGTTTTCTCTTTATACTATAGAGTACACTTTCCATACCAATTTTTACATCTTTCATTACACACTATTATCTTGAATTTTTCATTGATTACGATTATAACTAATTATAAGTACTATACAAGAAATATTCGTTAATTATTTTTACATTTTAGTTATATTTAGGGAAAACTAATAGAACTAATTTGGTTTATGTTATCTCTTTGTAAACTTTGTTAATGCCAAGTCAAAGAAACAGATGGAAGCATTTAAAGCAAATTACAAGTTCTGTTTCCAAGTTCACATTTGGTGAAATGAAAGAACAAAAATGCAAATAGTTAATTAACTAATTACTCAGTATCAAAATATCAATCAAATTGGCACATCTAACTTGTAACAAAATATCAGTAAAAGTTAACTCTTTTAATATTATTTAACAGTAATATATAAAAAAATGTCATTTATTTAATGTCTATTTTTTTAGATCAAATGCTTACTTCATTTATGTAATTTTTCTATAAAAAATTTAGAGTGAATTGGTGATGCTGAATCCAAGGTAGAAAATATCTTATAGTCATAGATCACTTACCAAAAAGATTTACATTTATTTCTCCCTAAAAGTACATAATCAAATTCGTAACATGATAGATTCAATTTATATCTTTTTACCACTAAATGAAGTCATTAGAGTTACATTTTTTTATGTTATTTAACAAAATAAGAGGTAGTTTAAATAATGAAGTTGAACTTTTAAATGAATTAGTAAGAGTAATTCTGAATAACTAAATGAATTAGTAAGAGTAATTCTGAATAACTAATTATGTTAAAGACTTAATTTATATACATTGTGAGTGTAAAAAGTTTTTGATCTGTCAAATAAATAATAACAGTCAAATCACTAAAAATATTTAAATTTTTATTATAATTACTTTTAAAATCATACATATTTTTTTTGTAATGTTGATAATGTAAAAGAAAGTATATTGACCATGCATAAACTTTTATTTTAATAAGTTTATAAAGGATTAATTTTATGGGTTAAATGTATTTTTAGTCCTTATGAAATTTCAACCTTTCAATTTTAGTTCATGTAAAATAAAAATACAGTTTTTAATCCTTACAAAATTATCATGCATACAACTTTAGTCCATGCTTTTATCTTGAATTTTTACATTTAAAAAAATCATATTTAATTCATCTGAACTTAAAAAATTTAATTTTTATTGAATAATTTTTTATAATATTCTAAACATACTTGTAAAAAATCATTCAAAATTTTTAAAATTGAACAACAATAAAACATATTTTATTTTATCATAGACTAAAATTAATTATTAAATAATTTTACAAAAATTAAAAATTATATTTTTTATTTTATTTGACTAAAATTAAAATATTAAAATTTATAACATCTAAAAATATATTTAATCCTAATTTTTTTTATATTTTTTTTAGAGGCGTAAATAACGAAGAATTCAAATAAATTGATTAAGAAAGTGTGTAACATCAAGGATAGTCTAAAAATGACAACCCTGAGTTATAACGTGGCCCCAATTTATTCGAATTAAAGAATAAAAAGACATTTCAGCAAAATAAGAGAGTATAAAAAGACAATGGCACCAATTTAGTCAACTTTTTTGTGACCTCATTATCTTTCTTTCCAAAGCAAATACACTTTCCATGGATTCCTTGAATTTCCATAACCAGAGTCACTCAGATCCCTTTTTTATGTGTCTTCTTCAATAACATTAATTGATATCGTATGCAATTGAGATCACTCTTTAACTCAAATTTATTTTCTTTCATGAACACGTGTATTCAATCTTCTATTGCACCGACACTTCTGAACAAATGCGTGTTGCGGTGTCCAAAGGCGTGTCGCGGTGTCCACGTGTTGGTGTCCGACACTAACACGTTAATTGTATTTAATTAATTTACTTTTTAAAATTATTATCGATGTCCATGTGTTAGTACTGTATATGGAGTTTATGTTACTATATGTGCTTCATAGGTATTCAAGGTGTTTGATTACTTTGTTAATATATCCAACTTTACACGTAACCAAAGTAATTGAGATCAAATAGTTAATCAAATTCAATTAAGAATGAATCATTAAGAAGAATCTGAGTTCGAATTCTAGTTGAAATAATTTTATATCAGACTTATTTATTTTTCAACCGAACTCTAGATTATTACGACCTCTTTCTCCTGAAAACCAAAAAGTTAAATAAAAATATATATCTAACTTCACATGCTTTCATTTTAAAATTGAAATTAAAAAAAAAAATCTGAAATATGATAAGGAGACAAAAAGTATTTTTTTTCAATTTACAACGAGTGTCATGTAAGATTTTTACACACATATTATAAAATGTAATTATTAAAAGAAAGAGATAAATAATTCTTTCAAATAATTCATCATAATTATTGATAAGTTTTTAACTGTTATAAACGCAAAGTATAATAATATTTTGAAAGTGGTGCATATAATAATCATTGAAGGGTAATATAGAAAAAATAATAATTAAAGTTGCATTGAAATATTTATTTATTTATTAAAATGACAATAGAGATGCAATATTAAAAAAAAATACTGTTGGATATGGGCCCCACTTATTTATAGCATTTAATTTGATGATGCTTTTCATGCACTATAAATAAGGGTCTTGTTACAACATTTTCTTTCATCCTTTTCTCGAATATTGTTGTGTTCAGTTTACTAAATTAACATGATGAATTTCAAACCTTTTGTTTTCCTAATAATTCTGTTTGGTGTGGCTCTCATCTCCGTAGTGGTGGCTGAAGAACCTGATCCCGATGAGATACAAGGTATCAACAATTATATATTTATTTGTTTATCAACTTTGTTACATAAATTGGTGAAATGCATGTGTACATGAAACTCATAAAAGCTTTTAGGAAAAAAAAGTCATATATATGATGAGCTAATGTACTTGGTTTTTATATAGAATTTACTTTTATTGCTTAAGTAAGATAACTATATTTGTTGTTTGATGAAGCTATCGAAACAAATGAAGAGCATGAAGAACTTATAGGATGTCACAAAAAGGAAAAAGGTAACTTCCTTTCTTTTATCTTTTTTGTGTTTTCTTTGAATGGGATTGATAGATGTTGAAAATGATGGTGAATTAAATCATTTTTGTAATATTATGCAGTTTTAGGTGGAAGGAAATTGATCTTGGAGCCACTTGATGATGAAAAATGTAAAGATAAGGGAGGTAACGGGTATAGTGGTGGAGGTGGAGGAGAGGGAGGTGGTGGTGGAGAAGGAGGTTATGGTGGTGGAGGAAGCGGAAGTGGAGGAGCAGGTGGAACTGGGGGAAGTGGAGGAGCAGGTGGAACTGGGGGAAGCGGAGGCGGTCATGGTGGAGAAGGAAGTGAAGGAGGTAGTTCTGGTGGTGGTGGAAGTGGCGGAGGAGGAGGGAGTGGTGGTGGAAGTGGAGGAGGGAGTTCTGGTGGTGGTGGGAGCGGAGAAGGTGGTAGTGGTGGTGGGAGCGGAGCCGGTGGTGGTGAAGGCAGTGGAAGCGGAGAAGGAGGTTATGGTGGAGGAGGAAGTGGAAAAGGTGGTGGTGAAGGCAGCGGTAGCGGAGAAGGTGGTAGTGGTGGAAGCAGAGGAGGAGGTTATGGTGGAGGAAGTGGAAAAGGCGGCGGTGAAGGTAGTGGTAGCGGAGAAGGTGGTAGTGGTGGAAGCGGAGGAGGAGGTTATGGTGGAGGAAGTGGAAAAGGCGGTGGTGA